>JABSTQ010000109.1:0-28974 GCA_013358835.2 Ixodes persulcatus | reverse complement strand
AGGTACCTCGCTATCCCATTGGCTTCATTGCGCGTGACGATTCAACGCTAGTTGCCATGGGAACGTTCGTGAAACTAGAAAGCCTCTGTTTGCCGCTAACAGTCATTTTTCGAGTTCGGGTTGTGACGACAAAATGACGTAAGAACAAGAATGCACGGGACTATTTGCATTGTTTTAACTCGACAACCGTACCCTTGGCGACATAAACTCGAAAGAACATGGCCGCGATGCTCGTCGGATCGACCGCGGCTGGGGTTTGACATCCGATCGATCACTTGATCAACGCACACACGAATGCTTTCGTGCTGTTGAATGAGCCCATTCGGCGGCAGGACCGGGTCGAAGAGCACAGTGAGCTGGCGTTCAACGTCTCCGGTATAACGCTTGACGAGATGCAAGACTTAGCTTCTATTTGTGCCGGTGTTATGAAGCTTGGAAGTGGTGGTGTTGTGGCTCGTAACGGCAGCCTTGCTGAGATTATGAAGACGGTAATAGACCTTCATTCAGCGTTGCCATGCGTCAAGATTCAAAACCTCACCTTGACACAAAGTTAACCACGTTTCCGCGAGCACGGAGGCAGCAGCCAACGGTCTAAGAAAGAATTGTGCCGCCACCACGACCGCCAGCGATCGCCCCAACGGCAAGAAAACAAACGACAAGCTCATTGAGGTTTGTGTAGTGCTGACTGCTGATTCATCGGACGACAAAGGTGAATGATGTAAAACGCAACGTGAGTTTGCCAGCGTTTTGCAAAACAAATGCGTTTCGTTGAAAATTTAATTTGTGGAATTCATTAACGCCTTGAAAGTTCGACGGGGACTGCATTGTGAACGCAGTCTTCACACAAGTGTTTTCTACAGTGTGTGCTTTGCCTGCATGCATATAAAGACAGAAACACTGCCTATATGATGCATAAAATTAAAGAAATTTCGCTTATCTTGATAATGTTGACTACTTATTGAGTGCTGTTGATAGTAGTGGCATAGCCAGGAACTTTTGAGGGGGTGAGGGTGGAGGGGGGTTGAGGTGGCTAGGATGTTCCTGACTTGGGGTGCGGGGGGGGGGGGGGGGGGGGGGGGGGGGGGGGTGGGGAATGGTGTCGAAATTTGCGTGTATATTCTAGGGCCCGCCGGATTATTCTTTTTTTTTTTTTTTTGGGGGGGGGGGGGGGGGGGGGTAGGCGAAGCCCCATGAGCCCTCCCCCTGGCTTTGCCACTGGATGATACCTTAAGGGGGGCATCCTACATTCCCAGGCTGCCATAAGCATGTGCATTACCACTGAGCTTGTACCACAATGGCAAGATAGTTGCTGACATTCTTCACGTTACGTAGCGGTTCTTTCTTTAGTACATATGCTCGCTCTTTTCCTTCACACATCTACTCTCCTTCCGCTTGTCGTTTATGCTTGATGGTGATAAGTCAACAGTGCGTATTTGCTCTGCATTACAGGCAAATTTCAAAAAGTCCAGCTCACACTACTCTTTAATTTCAATGAGTTACTGTCACATTTTAAACGAATTTTTTAATTGTTATCATCACCTTTACATTAAACACACGTGTGTTGAATGTAGGACAATTGTATCTTTATCATTTTTCTTGGTCACGGAGTGATGACCATCCACAAGATTGAACTGGCTAAATTTCTCGTCTAAAGTGTGTAACAATGTTACCATACTCTCTCAGACTAAACTCCTGCTGTCTAAACAACTAACGATTCATTTTAGGACACACCTGTTCGCAGTTCATTGCAGGGCATCGAAAAGTGTTTCTTATGACTGTCCGATGACTGTCATGCAATTCCAGAAGCTTGGCGTGAAAAGGTAAAGTATCTAATTGATACAATGAAATGCCATCAGCAACCCACCCAGATTTTATTGCGTGATTGACAGTAGCTACAAACCGCAACAAATGGTCAACTGAAGACACAGGTACTAAGCGTGCACTAACTTCGAAGCGGTAGAAACCCTGAAGTTTTAACGTCAACTTACCACCATGTTGTTAATGGCAAAGTAGTGTTTGCGGCAAAGTGTTGGAGTCCTGCAGAACGGTGACGATCTCCTTCAGACCGATGATGATGGTGACGAAGGTTCAGTTAGATTCTAGGTTCCGTCAACGCACCCCACGACGTCGGTGTGCTTGTCGTGGTGGTGACGAAAGCCTTCTTTCGCACATGCTTCAGCTGCCTCGGTCCGGGGTTTTGTCGACCCAGCCGTCTCTTCCCAGCCGGTTGACAGCAACACTCGCGACGGCCGTCACGGCTCTGATCACCATCCACTGGGCATTAGCTATGTGATCATCGGTGGCAACCGCGCCCCCGCTGCGAAAAAGCTCAATGCGATTCGATTAGTAGCGGATGCATCGTAGTCGTCTCTCGTCGTGCAGCTAGTCACACTGCAATCACACGGTGCTTTTCGACAAGCGGTACTGTCGTCAGAAACAGTCGTCGTGCATCGCGAAGGCAACCGGGTGCTCGCGGAAAACCCGTCATTGTACGCGTTGGTCGAGCCATCGTTGCGCAACAAGCATCGCCGCCATTTTCTACGCTCTGCCCAAAGCTTGGTTAAAAGCACGAGCACATCACCCCGAACGATGCTTGCACGAACGTTGGCTTGCACTGCGCAAGCGTGCCTGCTCGACAGGAACGTTGAAAGCCCGGAGCACGTTCTTGTAGCTCCTACACCCGCACTAGCTCGCACTCATAGTGAAACAGAAAGTAGGGTGTGTCGAGTAATACTGCAGTTAATCTAGTCACGCGACTTCCGCTATGTGTACGTAGGTCGTGTATCAGTGACGAGGACACAAGACCATCATGACGAGCAATGGAACGAGTCCACTTTATCTTCCTCTCCTACTCGTCTATGTACACGCACCTCGTGCCGGTATATCCCGATACACCCCCCTTTCTTTACCGAAAGAGCGGGAATGTCCGACTTGCGGACTCAGGGAATCTGGTTAAAGTTTCTGGCATATCCCAGATGACGGGGCGGTTGCCTCAACCGTGCTGAGGTGCGAACAGGAATGCCGGTGCGCCGTTGCTGTCGCGGCGTCGCGTGACGTTCAGTGGTACACAAGTTTGCGGGTGCTGCTGCTACAGTATTCTCTGCCCTCTGGTGCGTTGCCGCAGGTGAAGTGGGTACTTCAGTGCTCTGGCTACTACCTGCGTGACCCTCTAGATTGTCAGGAGCATCGAAGGTCTCGGAGGTTGTGAGCAGATGCTGCCTATTTCTTCTGAACTCGCGCCCGAGATCTTATTTGCATGGTCATTGGCACCTGTCACGGTGTTGACATGGTTGATTAGCCCAAATGACTCACATGCTCTCCGACTCAAGTTCTGGTCCACGAATGTGGGCGTGGGTTCGTATCCCACTTCTGACACCATGTATCAGTGACGAGGACACAAGACCATCATGACGAGCAATGGAACGAGTCCACTTTATCTTCCTCTCCTACTCGTCTATGTACACGCACCTCGTGCCGGTATATCCCGATACAGGTCGGACGTGGTCATACGTCACTTTGTCGTCACGGTCCGAACTCGGAGAGCGACAGTTATGGCAAATGGTTGCTTTCGTGTTTCGCGAACGTTACCATGGGAACCGCGTGGAATTATCACGCGGGCTGTGGCCAATAGGAGCGCGCGGTTCGTAGGGGGGAGGAGTTTTCGAGAAACACGAACGTGACCGTTTGTGACCAGAATAGCACTGGACAAGCGGCCACGCGATCTGGAGCCGATCATATGCCGCCAATGTTGATCATAGCCACGTGCTGGGGTTGGCAAAGCACAGGGCACGCGCTGAGTTCCAGACATTGTTATGGCTCGGCTATTGTCGTCGTTGCAGCGAATGGACACGGGCCCGGTCTACCCGAATGCTTCTCGAGCTAGTAATTATCACGAGCCCAAATCGAGTGCCCACGCAATGCTCGGGTCCAATCTATGAACCGCATTCGAATATCGTCATTGGAGTGTACTGCGATCCCCACGTTACGTCATCAAATTTTTCAAAAGAGAGATTGAATGAAAATGCTCGCTTTTGGGCTTGAAATTACACCGCAACAAAGGAGTTTCTTGGCCAGTGGCGTTGCGTGCGAGTATGCTTGAGTCCCACTAGTGCCAGTAAGCTCGTGTAAGTGAAAAAACATTCCAATTGAATATCGTTGCACCGCTCCTTTAACACCTGCCGCAGGTCGCGGCTTTGACAGCATTCATGTTGATCGAAAAGCGATTTCTCTGCCCGTGAAGCATTGCTTCCAGCTGAGTGAAAATACTCTCTACGGAAATTAATTTAAACCAACAATTGCAGTTGCAGGCGAACAGCACAAATAGAAAAAACAAGTATTTCTATATATAAAAAACTGGCTAGGACGTGCTGTGCGGGGGAGGAAGCACATTGCTTGGGAACCGCAGTGAAGCGGCTTGTTTTATTGGTTTTCAAATAATTCCGGCACAAACGTTTACATTTAACTAAAACATTCATCTCCTTAGTTGTTAAAAAAAAAAAAAAAAAAACTTTCAGGGGTATGACATTACTGAAAAGGAAACATTTAACTTGTTGGGAATGTTATTGATTGCTTAGGTGCTCACCGAGAAAATGCGTACCTTCAAAACAACGAGTACAAATAACGGAAACGCAGAGCTCGGAAGTAGTAATCGGGTTAATGTACTGCTGTATTGATGTTTGTATGTGCCGTGTATGTGTGTGCGCTCAGTGTATACATTCAGCTGATGCTAGTGAGATGCGTAAAGTACCTACTTGTGTGTATAATAAAGGTTCCCGAAAGTCCCGCAGCGCAATGGTGTCGTCAGCAAATAAAAATATGTTTGTAGCACATGATTTAGGCGGTACCTAGCGCCGCCTAACATAGTTACTTGCAATTACTCTGCTTAACCCCGCCAGCTGGTGGCGAGCGGTTTAAAGGCCTGACCACACTAGCGTGAACGGCGCCGCCGGTCGGCACCGCTGGGCGGCACCGCCGTCCGGCGTCCCAACGCGAGGAGTCCACATTGGCCTCCGTTTTGCGGGCGTCACGTGACAGCACTGGCTCTCGCGATCGCGCGCGCGCCTCCCGCCGGATTTGCCGCTCTTTCGTCGTCTGCTCTTCGGTAGATTCTTCTGTTTCGGCTCTCATCTTTCGCATATATCAGCATCGAAACCGCACTCGCTGCATGCATGGTAGGAGTCCATGATGACCTGGTGATCAGCGTGAAAGTGATTATCCTAGCCTGCTCGTTGATCTTGCGACGTCGCCGCGCTCTGAAGGGAAGGAGGCGCAGGTTTTGGATCCGGCCGAGTTGGTTCGACCAAAACACCGAAGGAAAGGTCCGTGCTTTGCTGCCCCGGCGGCGCGCCAGAGATGAAGGCTACTTTCGAAAGTGTCACGAAATCAACACGACATCCGTCACAACACAGACGACAAGCAACAAGTGCCACGGAGAAACTCACTTGTAATTCCGAATTCCTCTCCTATAATTTCCCAGCGGTTGTTCCTAGCGTCATTATCTCGGTAGTCTGGCTGCGTCTTGTCATATAAAAAGGGAACCAGTCGCACAGTTTCAAGGAACCGCTCCGTTGGGGAATGCATCGGGGGCGAAGTATGGATAGCAGACGACACGAAACACGTCCTTCGGAACGTGAAAGAGGCGCGGGGGACGGGCTTGAGCATTGCCATGGCATCGCAACGTCACTATCTACGCCACCTCCCATTGGCTCCTCTCTTCTGCGGCGAGCGGCGCCGATCTCTGAACCGCGCAAGGAGCGGTTGGCTCTGCGGCGCAGAACGTCGCGCCGGTGAAGCCGAAAACTGGTTTCGGTCGGCAACCGGCAGCGACGACCGTCATGCCGCAGGCCTCCGCGGCGCCAATGTGGCCGTGCCTTAACTTTCCTTCACGTTTAGCGACATTTTCTGATTACCGTGCAACAATGAGCCAGGTATGCTGCTTCGCTCTAAGGTCACTGAGAAAGTGGGAACAACAGGGAGGAGCTTCACTTGCCTCCCCTCAAGCTTGAGTCTCCCCCTCGAAAACGCTTCAACGTCTCTTGCACATCAAGCGCGCAAAGCTGTCAAAGCATGATGGAAGGCATGGAGCGTGTGCTGAGGGACGGGTGTTTGAAAAACACGCCATGCCGTTTTCACTCTGTCAGGGACTACATCACCGAGTCTATTATACTAGTCACTTCGTAAAGAAAAGAAAGAATAAAACGTTTTAAAGCGAGCAGCTACCATAACTCGTCTCGTCCTGAGTGGCATTATACAAAGAAGCGATAACATACCGGTTGGGAATCGCTTTTGTGTATTTAGCTACTGCACCGAACGATTATTGCTTGCACCAATGTTTTTCTAGTAAGGGATAGATTCCAATGACGTTGAAATACTGTTCATCATTTATGAGACTTCCGAGGATTTGACAGCGTACTGGGAACCTTAATCAGTACTGAGCTGGTTACCGGCCAAATGAATACCTCTCATATGTAGGGTGTATAAGGCGGTGGAGTAGTCAAGGAGAGTTTAATTAGTGTGTTGTGAGTGCTTTATGATGTTTGTGTTCGTTTCTTTCATGGGCTTCGTTTCCTCCATGTTTCATACTTTAAAGATGAAAATGCTTTAGATGAAAATTCTCAACATGTTGCAGTTTTTTTTTCTTTTTTTTCAAACGCAGTTGCAAAAACAATTATGTCGAAACACAGTTGCGAAAATTCTATTGAAACACTACTGCCGAAATTCAGTTGAAATTCAATTGCTAAACTTTTATTGAAAACTCGGTGGCAAATATCCTCTGACAGTTCAATAGGAACTCAAGAGAAAAACACATATTGAGTTTCAATGGAAATTCAATGAGGTGTATTGAGTAAATCGTTTAAAATTTGAGATAAAAATCGTTTCATTTTTTTTCTAAGGGTATAGACCCTTTTTTTCTTTTACAATTTCAATTAAAACTTATTTCATTTCTGGATATAGGCCCATTTTCTAAGAATGTGCGTGCGTAGTACAGGTGCGTCTGTTTGCGTGTGCTCGCTTGCGCGCGAGTGCGTTTGCGAATGTCTCTGCGCGTACGTGTGTGCATATTTGCGCTCAGTCGATGTGTGTGCGTTTGAAAAGCTGTGGGACTCCTTGCTCGAACACATTAGCTATGCTGCAGCAGTACCACTATCCCCCGTCGGAAATAACAAAGTTGTTATCATAACATGTTACCGCTTTCTGTCTGTGAATGCATGGAATAAAAAAAAAACTACATGTAAAAAACAAAACAAGGTCTCACCGCGTAAACGTATACCGAGGTAGGCATTCAACTGTGTCACTGCAGCAGAAACCGTCAGCCAACCGCGAGCCCCCAGTACAAAAGTGCAATTTGTGTCGTCGCATGGGACGACAGTTCATATACCTCGCTTGTGAGCGGTGGGCGAATGTTTGTAACGATAACATTATTCCCGTCTTATCAATGCCTGTAGCCTCTTCTGTGCTCTCCAGCTAATCAACCCCACCCCCGGTCTTCTGCATAGCTACGTAAGCGATTGTCTTATTTGAGTGTGCATTCAAGTGCGAAGGCGAACAGACGACAGAATCATTGCGGCCAAATGGAGATTCTTAAAGTCAAGCACGCGACGTCGCAACCTCCAAAGGTAGGCAACACACCACTTGTACGAGGTACGATATAAACGTTCCAGGATTATATCTGCGGCGCAGGCACGTAGTCAGAGGGGGAGAGGGTGGAAAAATGGAAGATTTCGGGGAGGGGGGGGGGGGGGGGGGGAGCCCGGGACCATGGGGCCCGGGCTTCCCCCCCCCCCCCCCCACCCTTCGGAATCTTCCATTTTGCTGGGACCTCCTCTCCCCCCTCCCCCTCATACAGCATTTTGTCGTGGGCAATTGCTTTTGAAAGGCAATTGCTTTCAAATAGCAAACATGACGTAGGTGTAACATGGCACAACGACAACGACTAGGGAAAGGAACTTCCTTGTTTTGGGCTAGCTATTGCATTTACATTATCTTTGACATTCACCGACTAGCCCAGCTCTCAATTTCATTACTTTATTCCACTTAGCAGTATTTTACTAGAGGATAGCTATAGTTCTGCTCCTTCCTTCAGTGTGGGCGAAGACTCGTCTGCATGTATTAGGTTGAAAAAAAAAAAAAAAAACTATAGCGACCTGAAGGTGCGAATGGTTATTCCAGCACCCAGTGGGAACTTCCTTAGGGTTGTTTACAAACGCTGCCGAACAGCAACGTAGGGATGTTTGTTTTCATTTTATTATATAGAATGCGATGATCCCCGAGTAGCGGAAGTAACATGTATGCTCGGGTATCTAAAGCGCCGTTCACGCTCTTGCGACCGAGTAAGACCGAGAGAGACCAGACCGGTTTTTAGGCCTTTTGCGACTTCTTAGGACCGGATGCGCTGCAGCGGAGCTGGTCCCAAGAGATCGCAAGAGGCTTAAAAACCGGTCTGGTCTCTCTCGGTCTTACTCAGTCGCAAGAGCGTGAACGGGCCTTAACTATATAATGTAATAGGGTGACCACCCGTCCTTCGACTCGCGGGACTGTCTCCAATTCAGGGCTCGTGTCCCTCGTCCCGCAAGAAACTCTTAAATCTTCAAAATGTGCCGCATTTCATAATGTATACTGAAATTCACTCTGCAATTCATGGCGCTGCCGAACAACGGGGCACGGGGAGGCGCGGAGGTCGCTGGTAATCGTGATTTTCTATCCAAGCATGGCGAAAAGCAACTGTCGTTCTTGCAGGAGCTCCGACGCGCATGCTCCGTTGTGCCTCTTCCTTGGTGGCAAAATATTCTAAGAAAAATTGCTCAGCGCAAGTTTCAATATAAAATATTGTAATTATTTTGAAATCGCCGTGTCAATGCGAAAGGGTTACTGTGGATTTTTGTTTTGGTGAAGGCAGCCATACAAGGCAAAAAGCCTGCAACTCGCAACAGTCGAAAAAGAACATAATGTTAAAAATTCATGTAGGACCATGTTGATAAAAGTAAGCGTTGACAGGAAACAATAATCCGAAAAAGATTTACTGTTTTTTATTTCCATTTGATGCATTGAGTTCTGCTACAGTCGATTTTTATGTTTTCAACTTCGACACATGTAATAACACATTTGGCATAAAAAATATATCACTGGGAGTGAAAATTAATTGAGCTTAATTGCTGCAATACAATTAGCAGGTGTATAAACAGCACAGGATATTAGATGTGTTAACAGAGCCTGCGTTCGTGGTGCGTGTGTTAAATTTCTTCTACCCCCCCCCCCCCCCCCCCCTACCCGCCTCGCGTGTCCCGCATTTCGCTAGCAGAAAGGTGGTCACCCTATAATGTAAGTACATGTAGTAATTAAGCGTTGGAGCTAGAAACGTGTGCAACTTTTTTGACCAATTAGAAGTATTAAGGCGTTTCTAAGTTCCTTGAATATAACTAGTGTTCGGCGTTTTCGGCTTTTATTTTTTTTAAAATTCGGCTTCCTTTTTTGGGTGTTTATTTTAAAATTCAATTTTCGTTTTTTTTCGGTGTATATTTATTCCCAAAAAAGTTTATCGGGTTTTTCCGGTGAATATGAAAGAAACACAATCGAACCCCGGATCAGATGATTCTTGTAGCTGTAATATTTGTGATCACTCAAAGAATAACGACGCATATACATGCGTCGTCTTCGCTACAACTTCCGTCAGGGCACACCTCCAAATCGCGGAATTTGCGGGCATAATCTTCAGCGCGCTTCTTTTTCCTTCCCATTCTGACAATGTGACCGTCTGAGCTGATGACCATACAATGGCCAGCGGAATGGCAAAAAAAAAAAAAAAAAAAAAAAAAGCCATTGTATTTACGTTTTAGGGGCGAAGCTCCTAAAACGTAAATACAATGGCTTTTTCCAATGGCTAGCCATATTCGTATGTCCGTCCGCCGTCCGCCGTAGTACAGTCTTCTAGAGGGTGTAGTGGCAAAAGCGGCGCCCGCTTACAATGGGCCGCGTGAAGACGGTCAACGTAGATGCCGCGAGTGGCGCTGGAGTTCCGTGCCCTAGGAGAATTTGTGGCAGATGTGCGATGAGCGAAGAAGACGACAAAGCTGAGGCGGTACGCTCCTCCCGAACGTAGCACCGTAGCACTTTCCTTTGTGGTGTAGTGGTGGAGAGTCTTCCCCGTTCCGTCGCGGTCTCGGACATAAATGCAAGGAAAAAGACGGACGCACACACTGCTTCGCGCCGGGATGCAAGTCGGGCTACCCGGTCAGCAAGGGCAGCGACCATTGAATCCCGGACAAAAGCTCACCGGACAAAAGCTCACCGGACAGAAGCTCACCGGACAAAAGCTCACCGGACAAAAGCTCACCCATTTTTTCACAGACCCGGACAAAAGCTCACCAGGAGAAAATTTAATGTTGGTCTTAAGACGAGTGCGGACAACTTAGGTGCATGCCTGCGACACTAAAAAATTTAAATACCTTTATGACGCACAATGACGGAAATAATTAATTTTCTTAGCCATTCACTTCAAATACCTTGAGCCCCAAGAAAACCCATGCATTAGAAATGAAGAGACATTGTGCCTATCTTTATGTACGTATTTAGCGTAACATAAGCGCAATGAAAAAACGAGTTCACCGAAGGGTGACTTCGCTTTTCGGTCACTTTTCGGGTGCAAAAACTTCGGTTCACGAAGTTCTTTGGGTGATGCACAAGGGTGCTCCGACATACCTTGAGTCAAGCAAGCTTGATCTTATCAGCTTCACTCAGTTTCGGTGACCTAAATTTTGGTCCCAAAACGTTGCTTCTCTGCCTGTCATGGCTTATCTGTCGACACCTTTGCATGGGATGGGGTACCAGTTCTCCTAAAAATGGTACAATAGGCCATATGCGAAATCCTTGCCAGCTATCATCATCATTGCATTAGGAGCCGCCATATTGGGGGGTTTATCACATCTTCCAGTTGTGGACGAGGCGCATCTGCATTTAACTCGGTTTTCATGATATTAGGGCAGTTTATTTGTACACTCAATGGGTTGCTGGTTAGTTTCGGATCAAAGAAGAAAAGAAAGACGGCCGCCAAATTCAGGAAAAGGAATTGTCAGCAACAAGGTCGCAAGACTCGTCACTCAAGCAGTGAACTGGGCCATCCAGGTCAATGAACGGTATTTCTCGAAGACGTCCTGTGAAGGGTTCGTACGGGACTTGCAGCAGGTGATCATATTTTAGTTGTACGACTTACACTTTGCCGGGACTATTGTTTTTCGGGCGAAATCGTCGGTACGGGAACCCCCCAATATGGAGGAAATCCGATCATTGATCATGAATACACTAGATGGCGCTTCTTTTTGCATATGGTCTATATCCATAGCGTCCGCACGTTATCCAAGGCCGTGCTTCGCCCGGGCAACAAAAAAAAAAAAAAGAGGTGAGCTTTTGTCCGGGTTTGCGAATAAACGGGTGAGCTTTTGTCCGGTGAGCTTTTGTCCGGTGAGCTTCTGTCCGGTGAGCTTTTGTCCGGTTACCGCGACCATTGATCGTAAGCCGTCGCTGTTTCGTGCGCCAAAGGAGGAGTCGCGCTGACTAAAGTGGGGAAAAAAATCTTCATCGAGAAGATAAACGCCTCGCCGAGACATCAGCGGTGTGCGAGAGACATTTTGAACCGCGCCTTATCCTACGGGACTATGTGCACATCGTCAATAGCGAAGAGATTAGGATTCTATGCCGCAATATATTATGACTATGTTGTAGTCTTTTTGCGTACTATATTGCTGGATATCTGTCATGTGCTTGCTGTGTATGTCGATGAAATGTATTACCACTTTTGAGAAGTCAATTCATAAAGCAGTGAGTTGATAATAATTTTTTTTTTTTTTTATAATAGGGGTTGTTGAAGTCTGTGTTCATATCGTATTTTAATGATTCATGTACTCCCAATCGAGGCGTTTTTTCTTCATAGACTGCCTTCCACAAAAAAACAATTTTTTTATATCTTCGCCAGTTGCAGCGGCACCTTGGCCGTCCCCGAACGCTCTCCGCCTTGCACCTTACACAACGCTGGTCCCCGCATCAGCAACACGATGACAAACTACAATACACCAGTTTATTGTTCCTCTCACCATTAAAAAAGTGAGAGATCTATTGACATTTATTTGTCTATTTTTCCTTGTTATATCAATATTGCGTGGTTTCTTTCACAGCTATTAAGCGTGCAGCACAAGTGATAGCGTTGCTGATCGACCAGTCAGTACTGGGAAGGGTAGGGGGGCTCGATATTAATCAAATGATCTCCATCAAAAACACGCAAATAATAAAAGTAGAGAATAGCACACACTCTAGAGGCATTATTGCAAAGGAAAACCTACAACGTTTCACATTAGCACTTGTTCTGCGTCGCGAAAAGCTCCTGTCCAACCACAGTAGTACACACCGAGCAGCGCCGACGACGAGGCTGACGGGGGCACGTTCCCTTTATGATGTACCGCAGGAAAGGCTACAAGCACGAGCTCTTTCCTCTAGAGCACATCTCGGCGGCACAAACTCTCGTGCGTTAAGAGCAGCTCCCAACGCTACGAGCTCGCGCTTCTAGCCTTCTCCGAGGTACAACATAAGGTGAAACGGAGTATAGACCTTTCCAATGTTTACAAAATCACAGTCTAGCGTGCGACCTTCACAGCCCAGCACGTGCGTGTTCGTCGCTTCGGAAAGCAAGCAAAGCACGCGCCATACGCACGAACGCTCAAAATGGCACCGGCCACAAGCTCGTTTTTGGAAAGGTCTATAGAAAGAACGAGACTAGGCCATGTCCGCTGGGCTCTAGACATGAAGCGCGTGTGTCGCCGCCGGCGCTTCGTTCTTCTTTATTCAAGCCTCTTGCCACAGTCCCTAGGGCTCAGAACAGCAGCGCTACGGTGTCGTCTACGCGCAAAATCTTCACGCGGTGGCCGCCGCTCTTGCCACTACAACTCTCTAGAACACTGTAGCCGTAGGCCGGCGTCGGGTGCTCGTGCTTCTGCTCGTGAGATCACGTGCTCACCCACACATTCTCCTACTGCCATGAATGAAAAGGACCGAAAAGCTCGGCATGCAGCGCCTCAGCGTCTACGTAGACAGCAAGCTGCTCCGGAGACCAGGGCGCGAGAAGCTGCTGCACAGCGTCAAAAACGCCAAGCGGACCCGGAGTTGAGAGCTCGGGAAGCGGCGGCAAAGCGTCAACGCGGACAGCAAGCAGCAATACCTATGACCAAAATCAGTATCATCAGCACCACCCGAGCTTCGCCCCAATCAACATCATTCACCACGTGGAGATGCGGTCATTTTTAACCAAAGGGAAGTTTGAGAGAGGGTGTTTAGAAAGGTATTAAAGGCTTTCCTCGATGTCCTCTGAAGCGCATGAAGCAAAAAACCTTATACTAGCCCACATCCGAACTTTTTGTTTAGAACCGGGAACTTGACACACTAAGCTTGATCACAGAAAGGACCCAGATGTGCCGCAAAGGCCAATCCAATACCTCTTTTGTTGCATGCAGAACCTTGGAACTTGTAAGAGGGCAATTACGAAGGCGTCACACAATGTCGAACCTTGAAAAGTCCTCTCTCTCTCCCCCCTCTCCCCCACCCACCTCGACGCGGCCCTAAAAAACTGACCTTTTTCAATTAAAACCGAATTTTAGAAAACGGATTAGACATACTTTTATCGGTTTAAACCGAAAACGCCGAACCTACAAAGTGACCTTTTTCGGTTAAAACCGAATTTCCGAGAATGAATTCGGCATGCTTTTATCGTTTTGCTATCGGTTTAAACCAAAAACTCCGAACCCTACTTATAAAATTAAATGAGCTAACAACAGACAAGGAGAAAAAGAAATGGCGAACAGGACAAGCGCTCGTCCTATTCGCCTACCTTTGTTGTCTTTGTCTGCTGTTAGCGCTTTTGATATTATACGTTCCACTCAAAACACCTCGCAGAACTCACTGCTTTTCTGCCATAAGCCCGCCAAATAATTTCAAACCTTCCTTTTTTTCTTTTTTTTGCCAAGTACGGTGCATAATTGATGCTCGCTCTTCGCTCTGGTTTGCAGTCCATGCTGAAATCGCAATGTGCTCGTGCACCTGGTTACAAACATAGCGCAGCTCCAAACGTTCACAGAACGATGCCTTTGGCACAATGACCCAAGCTGCACACCATTGTTAGATCAACATCGGCCCACTCTACCCGATCCAACATTGGACCATTCACTAATGCCAATGTTAGACCACGATTCAACCAATATTTAAACCAACATTGGACCATCATTCATGCCATCGTTGGACCGCCTTTGAACAAACAATTAAGCCAACGTTGGGCCCCAATTCGACCAATACCTAAGCCATCATTGGACAACCGTTGATTGTAGGTCTTACAACCAATATTGGCATCCAAGTTTAATCATTAGCTTATCTAATATTCGCTCCCAGCCTTATGCTCCGGATATTTCACTTTCGGCATCCGAATTTAACCGCGGGCTGTACTATTTTCGGCAGCCATTTTAGCGGACATGTTACTGAACACTATAAATACATCAGAAAAGAAAGCTGCAGTGGGCAAGCTACACTCACCGTGAAAACGTTTAAGTCAATATTACATGCAGGTAAATATGAAAGTATGCATTGCAAACTGTACCGTTGATACTTTTTAATGAAAATTTCGATTGAACAAAAATGAAAACAAAATGAGTGCCAGGATCTATCACTGCAAGCAGTAAACTGAGCAGGAATTTGATGGGTTTACTAGCCGGGTTCTGGGCACAAGGTTCTTAAAGAGACAGCAGCGTGGGCCTGAATTCAGGTGAAGGGTTTCAGAAGCCACATCTCTACCAGTTCCCACTATTGAGTTGGTCTATACACCCTTTTAAAATAACCCGAGCGCAGCCCGAAGCTACGATCCTGCAAAACCCATCGAGCGACGACCGAAGAGCATCGTCACGGCGCTTGTAGTCTTTTTGCGCTTATTGTCACCTAACCCATCAAACATAAATAAGGGCGTAGGACCTCTGCACTCTCGACTTAGTGCGAAATAGAGTGTAGGACATGTTTCACCTCATATTTAGAAAATGTCTTTTAATTTTCAGGGGGACGACGGAGTCACAACACCACCAAATTTGTACAGAGAAGTGAATGACGTCATCATCTCGCGTTATTTTCCCGAAGAAAACCTCCGATCCGCAATGGCCTACAAGCCACGGCCGGGAGAGCTCTTCGTCGCCAGCTATATGAAGTGCGGCACAACGTGGATGCAAACCATAGTCTACGGTATCCTCAACGACGGTACCCCTCCGCAAGACTCAATAGACTTCATGTTGAGATCTCCGTACATCGACCTCCTGGGTGCAGAAGCGGCGGACAAGATGCCCAGACCAGGCGCCATCAAGACGCACTTGCCCTATGAGAAAGTACCGTACTCTCCAGCTGCCAAATACATCTGCATTGCCAGGAATCCTTACGATTGTTGCGTGTCCTTTTATCATCACATGCTGAACGCCCCGTTCGAGCCTCCACAAGGCGGTGACTTTGACGCATTCCTCGACATGTTCATTCGAGGGGAGGTTCATTACGGATGCTACTTCCGTCACTTGCTGTCCTGGTACGAACGCAAGAATGACGCCAACGTGATGCTTGTGACGTTCGAAGAACTAAAGAAGGACACCCGCGGTGGGGTGTTGAAAGTTGCCGACTTCATTGGAAAAGAGTATGGAGCAAAACTGAGGAACAAGCCGGAGTTGCTCGAGAGCGTGCTGAGGATGGCGGACATCGAGGCAATGCGGAAGGTCTTTGACGATGACATGCCCACTTTGGTGTCCAGGTTGTTCCTCCTTCCTCCTGGCAAAGCCTTGCAGTCGTTGGAAAGATGCAAGGACATGGCATGGACGGTGCCGCCTTCGCGAAAGAAGGACGGTTTGATTCGAAAAGGCCTGGTTGGCGACTACAAGAATTACTTCTCGAGTGACCACCTGACCATAATGAAGGACTGGATAACGACCAAGACAAAGAACAGTGACGTGATGTCGTTGTGGAAAAACGTCGAACTTCCGTAATTCCGGGGGATTGTCTCGGGCGGCAGATTTCAAAACTCGACCTCTTGGAAGACTCAGAAGGCATCTGATGTTTCGCTAAAGGGCCATGCAGAAAGCAAGTTGTCTGCTTCCTTAGCAGGGGTTGTGGTGACGTCAGAACGCCGAGCTCTGATTGGTTCTGAATGAAGGATAGAGGGTAGACCTTAAGGCAGCTCGATTTGAGGTCTACCCACTATCCTTCAATCAGGACCAATCAGAGCTCGGTGTCTTTCTGACGTCACCGCTATTCCCGCGCAAAAAGCAGACGACTTGCTCTCCTCATACCCACTGCCAGCTGAAGCAAGGCGGGGCTAGGCGAGATTCAGGCATCTAATTATAGCTCCGCAGCAAATAAGATTGCAGCATCAACCGACACGAGTGCCGAGGAACCAATCACCAAGCAAGGAGAGTGAACATAGTGAGCTACACTTTGCGACGCTTAAAGTCATTAGCGACTACTATACTTTGTTACAGCTTCGGTCCGAGCGCGGCCGATGTTATGAGCCGAAGGGCGAATGAAACAGCGAGAGAGGCACAACGTCATGGCGTGTTCTCTGCAGTTGATAGGACCAGCCGGTATTCGCCGTCTCTCTGTGCGTGCTCCTCCGCCGGCTAGTCCTATCAAGCGCAGAGAGCACGCTATGACGTTGCGCTTTTTCCGCTGTTTCATTGGCCTTTCGGCTCATATATCATCGGCCGCGCTCGGACGTAAGGTGAAATGAAGTATAGAGAGCTAAACCTATTAGCGAAATGTCGGCTGGCACACTTTGAGGGCGTCAGGTGTTATTTTTCCGGTTCTCTCTACCAGATGATTATTTGAGAGGCATACTGTACGATATGGACCTTGCACACCGTAATGGTAAGCATGCAGCGCAAGGACGTTTAAATAGGGCAGGACCTGGCATGACGTCATACCCAGCGACGCCGGAAAAAGAACCCAATCCCAGACTGCCTCGCGCACCGACGCGCTCTCATCCAAACTAAATTCAACCAGGCTCCCATCGTCTACTCTCCGCTCGGTCGTTAGGCTTAAACTACGTCTGCTCTGTGCCTGCGGTCTGCTTCGTCTGCTCGCTGTCGCGGCTGGCTTTCGAATGATTCGATCGGCGAACCAAAAAATGTTTCAATGCGAACCAGCATTCTCATCACGGCGGAGGGAAACCAACACCTTCAGGAAGCAGGGTTTGTACGGCTTTCTCAACCTGCGATGCCATTCTCAGCGTTCGTGCGTACGACGACGGACACGCGATCGTTTTCCAAAGCCGCGCTACGACGACTCGTTCGAGACGACGCTCCAGGCGTGGTCGCGCGGTGTCGAGAGCGCCCGCTACACGTCGACTTCCTACTGGTCAGGCAAGTGTTGGGCTCCAAATCTCGCCTGTTCGACACCGATTCAGTGGACGCCGCCATCGCTGCCACGAAATATTGGGGCAAACAAAGCGGGTTGCCACAGAAATGCCATGGCAACGAGGGTTGTTTGCCCCAAAAATCAATTTGACGAGCTCCCCACTGGTTGAGAAGAGTTCGTGGCCACGCCTACTTCCGTTACACTTCGCTCCATTAATGTAGAATACGGACGCCACCTCCTGCCCCTTATAACCTCCTTGATGCAGCGACATAAAAATGGGATGTCCCACTGACGCGCGGTCTTCCGAAAACGAAAAAAAAAGAAAAATCAAGGTTTATGACTTTTTTTTTTTTTTTTTTACAGTTGCGGCAACGAACTTACGTAGGATGACTTTTTTATTATCTGAAAATAAACAACTCTTCTTTATTTAAAAATAAAGGGCTGGAAACGTAGCCAGAAGTGAGTTTAGGTTGAGTTATTTGTTTCAATAGGAAGTTTTAGAATAGCGTATGCTAAAGCTTTGCGTACGCAAAGAACAACGTCGTCGCAAATGCGCATGCGCCGAACGCTAACCACGTTTTGCGCTTTGCGCGGGCTATTGTAGCGTACAACTGATCTCAATGACAATTGCTGGACCGCGTTTGCCCGCTCCGCGAATGCGGTCAATGGCGGCCATCTTTAGGTAGAGTTATATCACCTCTAGCCACACAATAGTAGTATGGTGGCGCAATCTACCGCCCGTTAGATTGCTGGTGCAGCCAGTGCAGCCACAATGATCCATCCATGCCAGACAGCGTTATGGCAGTTGTGGTCGCAGGCTGCCGTAAAAATAGCCGTGGGTGATATTTAGTGCTATATTGAAGCTGTTCGACGAAACATAATGTTGAAACCCGGTGTGAACGGTAGTCCGATCTTTGAGGACCCGGCGAAAGTTTTACGAAATCGCAGCACCGGGGAAAAGCAGTACAGCTCGCATCGAAAGCGGATTTGGGCGATGGCGGGGCGCACACACGCTTTTGCGTATCTTCGGCTCCTCGTGTCTCGTAGCACTAGGAGGACTAGTGCGCCTTCGGCAAAGGGCCCCCCCGTCATCGATAGGCCGTGAACATCTGCTGGCACGCCTGTGGACAACAGCAGGTTTGTCAAGCCTCGCTGCCGGTCATTACCCGCTGGCTCCATCCACCGTCAGCCGTATCTCACCTGGCTCCTTCTCATCGCCGGGGACGTGCCCCCCAACCCCGGCGCGCGGCCCACCTGCCTCCGCTGTTCCCGCTCGGTGTGTGATAATATTAGGGAACCGTTTTTGCACATCCGATACGGTACGATGGGCCCTCCGGTACGAACTGCGCATGCGCGAGTCTTCTGCGATCTTACCGTAATGCGGTGGTCGAACCGTAGGCACGACCGGCACGACCAATGGCCGACATGCATGACCGTCTCGCTTGGTTAGCAAAACGGCGATTTCGCTGGCGGAGAGAGCGTGCCGTGGCTTCAAACATGAATAAAATAACTCGTGGTAGTGCCTGGCAGGAGCGCCATATGTGACAGTAAGTGCATAAAGTTGGAGTCAGCAAATAAAAACAAGAATACGAAACGAAACGCAATAGGACATCCTCAACAAAGATAAATTAATGTTTAGCAAAGGCGAAAGTCGTCTGTAAACATACGTTAACATCTCAGTTCATCGTTTTCAAGTGAGTGGTATGATAAATTTCCGACCATGTTAATACTCTAATTTGAAGCGCGAAGTTTGTTTTGTACTTCATGTCCGTCTGTGTAGTTTCGTACTTCGCGACTCGCATACCGTTATATGTAAGTAACTTGAATGTGTCGTGCAACTAGGAGTGAGAACTGGGCGCTGCGAGCCAATCGAGTCGACACGAAGTATTAATCTGAAGTGAATGTGTAATGATTTGTTTTGATTGTGTTTTTTACCATGCATTAAAGATATAAAAAAATGCTCAGTTGCTCAGTGGATTGGAGCGTCCATTTCATGAGCTCGTAGGGGACTGGTAATGGAGAGTTCAAATCCGATTGGGCCATACGTTTTCGTTTTTTTTTTATATTTAAAGTTTTTTATATTTTAAGTTTTTTCATATTTTAAGTTTTTTCATATTTTAAGTTTTTTTTATATTTTAAGTTTTTATAATTGAAGTTTTTTGTCATATTTTAAGTTTTTATAACAAGTTTTTTTTTCATATTATAAGTTTTTATAATTTAAGTTTTTTCCATATTTTAAGTTTTTTCATATTAAGTTTTTATAATTTAAGCTTTTTTCATATTTTAAGTTTTTTTATATTTTAGGTTTTTTCTTATTTTAAGTTTTTTTTAATGTTTAAGTTTTTTTCATACAAACGTTGGGATGTGCATTTCAAGCACTTATCACCCGTTTTTACAGCTGCTTTATGACTGAGGGTGATCTGTAGTGTCAACAGAGTGAGCAACAGCCTTCTGCATCAAGGCTCTGGATACTTTTTAGTTTAAAAATGTTGCATGAATTAAAAATGTGTGTTCTAATGCTAATCACATATATCCTATAAAACGAGCCCTTTAAACATTGGGTGATAGTTTCAATAAGTGCACAGCAGTAAAGTTACAGGTTTTCCTTTATTTTATTTTTTTTTTTTTCGTGGGCGTACCGTACATGGCTCAACGATCGGTTCGCGGGCGTACGACCGTGCTATCTTTACCGTAAGAGAGCAACATGGGCGCCGTATCTACCTCCGTTCCTCCGCCTCCTCCTCGCAAGCGGGTTTCAGCGGAAGATGATACCTTCCTACTTCGGGAGGTGCTAGGCGCTAATCCTTTTTTTACTCTAGCCCTTTGGAATGACGTCCTTAAAGGCTTAAACGCGGCGTCGAAAAAAAAACTTCTCGTTGCGAGGAGCGAACGGATTGACCTCCTCGTAACTTTGTTCAAGAAAAATGACCGCCTCAACCTGAGAAAGTGAGTATATTTCTGTTATTTTTGTATTTTCTTCGCAATTTAATATTTCTAGTTTTATTTGTCCATAACCTTCTTAATACTCGACCCTGCAGTGGGCCTCGAGGGAAAGACACAGGATCGCTGGCAGACGACTTCGAATGTTGATGATAAGCGCGCGCGAGCGTGTTCTCATTTGTGTGTCAAATCGAGTTTGCTGTCGGCGACTTTTCAGTATATCAGGACGTGGCTGGAGTAAACATCATATTTGGTTAATGTAAAACACCAAAGCTTGCCCACTGAGAAGAACGTATGACTTACAAAACAAGTTACCATGTACGACCGAGGAACTATTTTATTCCCCGAGGATATAAATCGGGTAAACTGAAAAAAAAAGGAAAAAAAAAAAAGAACGGTGGCAAAGGAGCCCCTGACACCCAGATTCAGCCGTTGGTTGTCAACGTCTCCGGGATGCGCAGCGCCGATCGGAGATGGGGCAGATCCTCCCTTGTGAACCTGAACTGCCGTACGACGTCCTCCTCGTCCATCGACGCCAAGTTGTACGTCCCATGCCTTGCCGCCAACAAGTGCCTTCTCTTAGTGCGCAGACAGTCGTACAAAAGAACGTTTTGTAAATTGTTTTCGCCGAATAGAGCCAACTCCAAGTCATCGTCAAAAAGATCGAGCGCCATTGTTGTCGGAAAGCTCGTCTGCTCCTTTAGCAGACGAATATTTTAGAACTTTGCAGGGCCAGTGGCGACACGCCATGGAGCGCCAGGTTTTGTATTACGGAAGCGCATTCATTCGAGTAAAAAAACGAGACGAACTATAAGTAGGTATACATTGTTTTAGGTTCTCTATATTTTTAGGATGCGATTTTTGTTTACTTCAGTTTCTGTGATTTGTACAAACACACGCAAATATCTACATTCTCAACGAGGCCGACGCAGGTTTCCGTTGCCAGGGGGCGCGACCTGTACCGATCGTCTGCTCTCGTCTGCAAATACGGTTCCCCCAAAGCCATTTAGAGGCACATGATCGGTCGACTCGCCCGATCCAAGGTATCGATCGTTTTTGTTATCGATCGTATTTTGTTCCGTTTCCTAAAACTCTCTACTGTGGCGGCATTGCAGTGTGACGGGTGCAATGCATGGCACCACCGCAAATGCGAGGATGTGTCTTTCGCAATGTATCGACGCCTCTCCTCATCAACATCGGAGTGGTTCTGTGCTGCATGCCATCTCTCCAGAGTTGAAGAAACAGTAAACGCCGTGCCGCGAATGAGCTCCTCCGCGGTGCGATTATGTGTTGACAGGTGGTGGCGTGATATTGGTGGTGGTGAAGTGTTGTGCTCCCGAATGCTTGGATACGGATCAAAAGACGCCGTGGATGTGCTCGCGATCATTTGGGTAATTCGCGCGAGTTTTTGCCAATCATGAGCAATGTTCATTTTATTTTACGGTTGTGGCTCCCACAGGCCGTCAAAAAAAAAATTCAGAACAAAAGTTTCGATGGGTTTTGAGATGCGAGTCGTTTCGACGGAAAATAGTAGGGTGCGAACTTCTGGTTCTGGCAATGTTACCACTTGTGCGGCCGAGCCACCGAATCACATTCAAAACAAGCAGACAGGTACAAGTACCAGTTCAAAGTATAACTGTATATAAATTGTTTAATTGGTTTTAATGAACAATACAAACAGCTAAATTAATAAATTATAATGTATACAGTGCGATCACTTATCACAAGTAATTCGAACAGAATAAATAAAGTAGATAAAATCTTGACTAGTCTTTTCACTGGCCCAGTAAAATAAATCAGAGTGCGCAACAGAATAAATAAAGTAAATAAAATCTTGACTAGACTTCTCACTGGCCCAGTAAAATCACAGTGCGCAAGTGTTTTGACCTGATCCTTGGACCCACACTCTGTTCTGTTAATCGCATCGCTTGGTGTTGTAGCCTGATCTTCAGGTAGCATGAGGCCGTAAGCTTGGTCAGTCGAACAACGTGGTTGTTGTCTGGTTCGGTGTCATACATGTGGTCATTGAGGCCTTTGAAGACCTCGGTCCTCTCTGCAGCAAGGTTGTGAAGAACCGCACATACAATGGCAGCTTCCAGGCGTGGGTGCTGAACCAGCCCCTTGGAGGCGTTGTTGCCGGGTTCGAGTCTCCTGACACACTTCTCTGCACTTTTGCAAATGGCTTGCACACTAGACGAGGGCACGAGCAGTCCGCCACGGTTTTTCCTTCTCAGGAGCTGGCCACCAGTTCCGCTTTGCTCTTGCAGGGCAGCCAGGCAGTTTGGGCAGGCTACCTTTTTTCGCAACATGCGGACAACATAGCCGGCGATGTACTCCACGACATTCTCCACATACAAGGACAGAGTCGTAGCGTTTGGGATGTAAACATAGTCGTGGTCCTCTTCCCCGGGTGAGATCACCAAGCCAAAGCGACGAGCTACTGCATAGTCCTCCAGGGTTCCTTCATGGTTAGTGTCATCACGGTGGGCTGCCTTCGTGCTCACATGCAATATGCTGGTCTCATCCTGCACAATGGAGTTGCCCTTCACCTGTTGCACCTCATGGCGCACAAGGAGCCTTTTGTAAGCGGCCCTAAACTGCAGAGCCGTGGGATTGTTGTTCCAGCCTCCCTTGCTCCTGATGGCACAAAAAAAAAAGTTCAAGGTGATCCTGGCTGCACTTGTAGGTGAGCAGGTACCTCATGAGGGGTTCTGGATCACCCAGCAGAGTCTCCCAGAGGCCTTCAAAGGTTTTCATGGCCACAAGAAATCCCACGAAGGCAGTCTTCCTTCTGGTGAGATAGAGCAGCTGACCTCGAACGTCTTTCAAGCCGAGGATGTACCTGGCTGCTTCTTCAAATGAGGGCTTCCATAGATGCTGTCTACTCATCTTCAAGGGTGCTTTAAAGTTCTTGGCCAGAGGATTTCTTGAATTCATCATGTCAAACAGCTTGTCAAAGATCCTGATGAACTTCACTGTTGCCTCACTGTCGGTGAAGGTTTGGTCCTTGAGATCAATGTTGCAGAATTCTAAGGCATTAGCAATGCTTGAACTGATCACTTGAGCTGCAAGATTCACCTTCATCTTTTGGCGGTCCCACTCCATATGGGCTGGTCGCAGCTTGTTGCCTGCCCTCAGACCTTGTTCCTCTTGAAGTTTGTTCAGGCGCTCTATGTACCACCACCTGATGGAGCGTCCATCGGGATCCTTGATCACTTGTAGGGATGCTAGTGCATTACGCAGCAGCTTGAACATATGGCAAATGTCCATTAGAATGAAGACTCTCTGGTCGCTGGTGGCAGGATGTGGAAACCAGGGCCTCATTTCTTCCGGATCTTCCAGCTCAGCCCCGAGTGTTCTGAACATAGTCCAGTTGGAGTGGAGCCCGTCGCATGTCAAGCAGCAAACAATGCCACCGATGTCATGAAGCTTCATTAGGCAAATGTTTACTAAGTTGGCCTTCTCTGCTCCACTCATTCCATGGACCAGGAAGTACCCGCAGGGTACCTTCCAGTGGTCGTTTAGAGCCACAACCATCAGCACAAGAGCTTCAGTGGCTTGAGGGCGAACATCCTTACGGGTGTCGCTGCTCTCCTCTGCACCGCCGTCACAGTTGTCATTGTTGTCCCCTGCAATCCCGATGTCTACAAATCCTCTCATCTTTTTCCCGTCCCACTGCATGTGCTTTCGGATGCTCATCTCATCCATGAGCAGGGCACAGATGACTTTGTTGCCTTTCTTTTCATTTTCTCTAACAGTGAGCTGCAGAGATTCGAACGCTTCAGTGGTGAACCCAGGCTCGGCATCAATTGAGCTATACCATGACCGGATTGAAGACGAGTGGGGAAGTGCCAGCTGGAAAGTGCTTCTCACATACTCGTATGCCTTGGTCGAATAGAACTGCAGCGTAAGAGCGAAACACCTTAGCTCCGGAGGGTACTTTTCTCTAGTCACCTTCCCCTTTCTGTTTTTCAGCATTCGGAGACAGAGTTCCATTGTGGTGCTTGAAAATGTCCGACGAAGGACATTGGTAGCGTCGTTGCTGATGAGCTGCTGCCTCTGGAGGACCTGGAGGATTTCTTCCACCGGGGAGACTTTTTGCTTCAACCGCCTTGTAACTTCCTGCGAGTACTTTAGTTTTTTTTGTACAGCCTCCATATGACAAACAATGTCTTCCATCTTCTGCTTTAAGCTGTGTGGACTTCGCACGGCATAGGAGTGCTCCGATGTCGACGTCGATGGTTGTACGACGAGGGTGTCGCATGTCGTACCACTAGTGCCAGCACCTTCGTCATTTCCGGTTGCACTTGCAGTTTTCTTTGGCCGCCCCTTGGCTTGAGTTTGCTGAGAAAACATCAAACAACGGATAGGTTTTGTGATTACAACATCTTTGAGATAGCATGCATGCTTGGTGTTCTATTCTGATGAAGAAAGCAGATATTGCAATTTGGAATATTTGTGGCAAAATCACATGTTAGCGATAGCAAGTGTGTAAGGAGACTGGAGCCTGGCAACAACGCCTCCAAGGGGCTGGTTCAGCAACCACACCTGGAAGCTGCCATTGTATGTGCGGTTCTTTACAACCTTGCTGAAGAGAGGACCCAGGCAGGGGTTTCCCCAGGAATTGAAATTAGGGGGTGTCTGAATTTTTAAGCGGGGGGGGGGGGGGGGAGGGGATTAGGGGGGCCACATTGAGAATAGAGGAGTCATTGCAAATTCAGGGGGGCCTTCAGAAAAAATAAGTGGGGGGGGGGGGTGTGTACACCCCTCTTAGGGGGTGTGTAGGGAAATCACTGGACCCAGGTCTTCAGAGGCCTCGATGACCACATGTTTGACCTTGAACCAGACAACAACCATGTCGTTCGACTGACCGAGCTCACGGCCCCATGCTACTTGGAGATGAGGCTACACCACCAAGCGAGGCGATTAACAGAACAAAGTGTGGGTCCAAAGATCAGGTCAAAGAACTTGCGCACTGTGATTTTACTGGGCCAGTGAGAAGTCTAGTCAAGATTTTATTTACTTTATTTATTCGGTTCGGATTACATGCGATAAGGGATCGGACTGTATACATTATAATTTACTGGTTTAGCTGTTTGTATTGTTCATTAAAACCAATTAAACAATTTATATACAGTTATACTTTGAACTGGTGCTTGTTCCTGCCTGCCCTGACCCCCCGCCCTATAAGCGATTGATAAAACAATTCCACATTGACAGAAAAAGACTCCTATTTTATTGTATTTGTCCGTTTGTCGTCTTAGGTGGGAAGCAGCTGCCACCAATTTCGGTATATAACGGTTGGGTAATTTTTACGCTTGACAACCAATCAAGCTCCTCTTTGGAGGTCGAGATTCAGGGACCATCCTTACTAACCGAGACAGTTCAACTATACCAAGGATAATGGCACATGTAATTATATTTGAAAGAAACTCTTCAATGTATCACTTGATTTTGGACTTGGAGAAGAACTCCCCATATATGGTGTGGAACCAACAAGGACTGAAGGAGAGCCCTCTAGCTTAAGTGATGGGCTCAGCGAGTACACACAATAGCTGGACAATTAGGTAATGCATTCATCCATACATCTGCTTATTGTGCTGAATCAGCACACTGTACTCCTGTTTGTTTGAATAATTTTTCCTGTGAGTAAATACGAATGTTTTGCTGCCATACAAACCTCAAGTCTCCCATTGAATTGTGACTTTCTGCGACTAAATTTGTGTCACATGAAAGCTCTATTCGCTCCGTGCTGGAGTATGCAAATGCAGTATAAGATCCATGGTCACAAATGAGCATTGATGTGTTAGACAATGTTAAAAAAGCCCTTTGATTCATCTACAACTGATATGACAGGTGGTCATCCATAATGAAGTTGTACCAGGGACAGACTAAAATTGTGTTACCTGCTAATAAATTGCAGGAATAGTCTGGACATTGGCGATTATATTACAACAAACACAAAAATAATGTGTGAGTTTTTCCGCTAGAAAGATATGTCTGAGACAGTGGCGTAGCCAGGGGGGGGGGGGGGGGGGGGGATGTCTATGACTTGGGGTGTGGAGAGGGGGAGAGGGTGTCAAAATGCATGTATATATGTATATATTATAGGGTCAGCTGGATATCGGAAAAAGGGGGGGGGGGGCTGAAGTTCTTTGGCTACGCCCTTGGTTTGGGAGTAGGTTCTTTCAACCCTCAGTCGCAGAGTGAAACAGGCTTTTTTCAGAGCTCGCTAACCTAGACTTCATAGAAAAGTCGTGTCAGCACACAGTCACCGCTCCAATGCGACATATTGATTACTCATCCATATCATCTGCACTCACAAATTTTCATTATTAGTCATTAATCAAACTTGTCTTTGTCTCGTATCCTACTGATATTTTTTTCTTTTTTTATTCTCTATGGTCACGTTGTATGTATGTTGCTTTAAGCTACTCCACACTTACCAAGCTGTTCAATTTATGTTTCGTTTTTGGCTGTGCTAGAAGTACTTAAAGGGGTACTCCGCCGTTTTTTTTTATAGTCCCCGATTTGCCTAAAAAATTGCTAAAAACACCAACAAACATAGCTGAATTAGTAACCCAAATATTTGGACAAAATAACTGTTTTTCGCGAAGATACAGAATTTACAATTTTGGTCCTCATCGTGTTTTTCAAAGTGAAAAGCTCTACTGGCAACATTGAAAAAGTGACGTCATGGGTAGGCAGGGGTTCACTTTTTGGGCTGTAGACTTTGCTCCCAACTGATTACAAACATTTTTATGGAGGCAAATGAATGCTTTGGAAAGTCGCTCCAGCTCCCGCGCAGCAGCACGGTACAAACGCTCGGCATAGTTCATTTTTAGGCAGCCCGCTCGAACCGCAAGCCGGCCGACCCGTGACGTCACGGCAATTAAAAGCGGGGGTATATTCGAATCTTCGTTTTGGCGTCAGTTTCATTTGCCGATTTCACAATAACTATTCTGAATTTCGCGATACTAGATAGCATACCGGAAGGAGTAAAGGACGGCGATTTAGAAAATATAGTTAGTTGGGGTTGCTAAAAAAATCGCCGGAGTTCCCCTTTAAGCGTTGCCATGACCTCTATATACATGGCTTTGGTTTAACGTTGCAGTCATGTCTCGTTAATATAGACGCCTTAACCGCCCCCCCCCCAAAAAAAAAAAATATATATATATATATATTTATATATATATATATATATATATATATATATATATATATATATATATATATATATATATATATATATTATTGATAATGAGTGTTGTTACTATTAATGAATCAAAGTAAAAAAACGAACATTATTTAACAACCGTAGCAGAACGAGTACTTGACATTAACGTTTTGGGATATAAAGATTATATTTTTAGAAGCAGGGGTACTATATTACCTTGACGAGGTCTGTAGGCTGGTTGAAGATAGTGGGTATTGCACCTTCCCTTAGGCGCACAATTTTCCCCGTCCTATCGAAGCATTTTTCTTCAAAGTGGTCAGAGCAGACCACGCTCGTCTCTGAAGGCTCCCAGTTCAACCTGCCGACGTTTTCCACCCAGATCTGAAGGGTCGCGGGGTGACTTCGTGGAAACCTTGGGAACAAATCTATATATATATATATATATAGATATATAGATATATATATATATATATATATATATATATATATATATATATATATATATAAAATGTATATATATATATATATATATATATATATATATACATTTTTTACAGAACGTATCGCTGCGCGCCAGGATAGCCACAAAACACTGAATACTTACCGATGGTGAAAATAATCCCTGGAGGAGGGGAACAAGGGGGACAAAGGACAAACATAAATCTCCAAACACAGCTAGGTGACTGGTGAGCGACCGAAAAAATCCGCCTGGTCCGGGTATCGAACCCGGGACCTCTCCATTACAGGTGGAGAGCTCTACCAAGTGAGCTAACCAGGGGTTAGACGTCGGTAGAGCAAACGAGTTTTATCAGCTGCCACCAGCCTAACACCAACAAGGGTGAAGCTTGCAATTTAAGGTTATAATTATAATGCAATTAAATGCAAAGGTGCAAGCGAGCTGGACAAGAATGATGAAAATAATCCCTGGAGGAGGGGAGCTAACCCCTGGTTAGCTCACTTGGTAGAGCTCTCCACCTGTAATGGAGAGGTCCCGGGTTCGATACCCGGACCAGGCGGATTTTTTCGGTCGCTCACCAGTCACCTAGCTGTGTTTGGAGATTTATGTTTGTCCTTTGTCCCCCTTGTTCCCCTCCTCCAGGGATTATTTTCATCATTCTTGTCCAGCTCGCTTGCACCTTTGCATTTAATTGCATTATAATTATAACCGATGGTAAGTTCTCGCTTTTCCGCGATCGGGGCGATTGGCGCAGTGCGCCGCACAACATGACGGCATAGTCGACCGCGCTCTGAGGGCAATTCCCGCGTTTTCATTTGTACGATGACAGCTGGTTGCACACGACACCAGCTAATACACTGCTCGGAAGTTCCCGCGTTTTGCAATGCACGATTACGATTGGCCAACTATTTGCACACGACGCCAGCTGACACACAGCTGATTTCGCACGACACTGACGACGCCCTGTGTGCGCTCTCTCGGTCGAGCGGAGGACGCT
>JABSTQ010000108.1:0-25636 GCA_013358835.2 Ixodes persulcatus | reverse complement strand
ATGCGAAGAATGTTTCGGCCACCTTGAACGAGTTACATCTCGTGGCCATGTTTCATTGCAACTTTAATTGTAGTGAACAGTTATAGGGTAAATTACAGACGAAGTGCGATTTGGTTTTGTACGAAACTACAACACACAAAACAGCACTCTAATAATGTATGTTGAGGTACCTCTGAACAAATTCCAGGGTTTCATGGTGCCTCCTTCAGATACCTGATGTTGAACATGAAATATGTGCACCAAGGAATAAGCAAACAGTGAGTTCCAATTAGTCTCAAGCACCAGCGACATGTCGACAAGGAGAGCAATGCGTAGAAGGTCGTCTAGAAGTGTGCAGTCAAGATTAAAAAGCAAGATATAACGATCAGGGTAACCACCATCCTGCCGGCAAAATGCGGGACACCCTGACCGGAGGGGGCGGGGGAGGAGGAGGAGGAGGAAGTAAGAGGAGGACGGTATTTTCACGACTCAAGGAAAAAGTATTACAGAAAATTCATTACCACGCACACCCCGAAATTCTGTGCTGTACGAAAGCATATTATACACCTGAAAATTGTGTGCGGCAATCAATCTAAAATAATTTTGACTAACAGTGATATTTTTTGTTTAATTGTAATGGTAAATATTTCATTAAAAGTGTGTAAGTAAAAAACATAAAAAATGACTGTACCAGACCCCAATGCATAAAAAGGAAATAAGAAACAGTAAATATTTTTCGGCTTATAGTTTTCTGTCGATATCGATAGTTACTCTTATACTAACATGCTCCTACACAAAATTAGAACCTTATGTTTTTTTGTTTTTTCGACCGTTGTAAGTTGCAGGTTTCTGCCTTGTGTGGCCATCTTCACTAAAAAAAGCTTTCCACAAAAACCTTTCGCATTATACAGTATGATTTGCAAATATTTACAATAGTTTATTCTTTCAACTTTTGGCGAGCAATTTTCGCTCGCAATATTTTGCCATAAAGAGGAGAAGCATAACGGAGCATGTGCGTCTTTCACCTGCAAAAACGACTGTCACTTCCCGCAGTGCGTGGATAGAAATAACATACCATCGAGATTCACACGTTTATCAGCTACCTCCGCGCTTTCCCGTGACATGTTGTTCGGAAGCGCCATAATTTGCGAAGTGAATGTTACGACAATGTGAAACGCGGGACATTTTGAAGATTTTGATATTTCTTGCGGGACGCGGGACACGAGCCCTCAATACGGGACAGTCCCGCGACTCGCGGGACGGGTGGTCACCCCAAAAACGATATCAGAATAAGATCACATCAAAAAAGCTTCGTTGTAGTGAGACAATCTACAATCTAGGCACAGTAATGAGTCAACCGACGTATACCCGCGATTCCCTTTGCGTTGATTGTGGTGAAACATGGCCAACGGGGAAATAAAAAAACACGTTTTTTTTCGTTTTTGTTTTACTCAATTTGCTCTGCGCAGCCGATAGCAGGGCAGTTGGGCGGCGTCAAAAACATTTGACTCACTCGCTAGCGTTTCTCAACTTCGTTCGGCGTCAGTCCACACCACAGATCAGTGGTCGGCACCTATGGTCTACCCGGGAGGAAAAAAGTACGAGCTCAGAGCCGAGCGTCGATCGCGACTTCTGTAAAGAGAAGCGGCCGGTAACACTTCGGCGACTCGTCAGCTTCAAACAACGCCTCTTTGAACGAGCCCGCGAATCCAATGCGTCGAACGGTCGCGGCGGCAAGCACGCCGGAAGCAAGGGCTCAACATCCGAAAGAGACGCGGCGCTGGTCTCTACGTCTATTTCGAACATGAGATAACAAGCTAGCCGAGTGTAAACACTGACTGGCGTTACATTGGAGTACACGCAGTCGAAATAACGCCTGCAACAGAGCACAGCTATACTCTGTTTCACCTTATGATGTACCGCAGGAAAGGCTTCAAGCGCGAGCTTCTTGCTCTGGGGCACATCCCGGCGGCACAAGCTCTCGTGACTTAAGAGCAGCTGCCAACGCTATGAGCTCGCGCTTCTAGCCTTCGCTGCGGTACAACATAAGGTGAAACGAAGTATAGAGGCTTTCAAATGGGACACGTGCGTTCAAATAAGCTGCGATTTCAAAACTTCATGTCTCCTCTCTGTCCTTCGGTGTGTACTTTGATCCGTGTATACCAAAGCACTCAATGCTGCAAGTAATCAAGTCGTGTGTACGTACCCTTCGAGGTGGTTGAAAGTGCGTTGGTTTCGCTCGGAGCCCGCGAGCAAAGAGCGCGACGAAATATCATCCGTCGGTCACGCCGGCCGGGTCGCCGGGTCGCACGACGAGGGTGACGAGTGCGCCCACTGCGTAGTTCGCGTGCGCACAGTGCGCATGCTCGGCTCGCTGGGCTCGCTCTCTTCGAACCACGCCAACCACGCTTCGAACTGCCTCCGAAGCTCGGGCTGGCGCGCGCGCGGCTTGACCGCTTGACGATGGAAACTCATAAAACGAGAATGTAACGTATCGTTTGATGGTGCAAATGCACGTATTTTTCACGTCTTTTTTTTTTTTTACAGTGTGTGAATCTTGCGAAACAGGCGACGAAGAGTGGTGGTGAAATGTACTCGCATGTTGTCGTGGATTTTGTGTACGACGTAGGATTACCCAGAAAGGTGGGTGAATATCGATAAATGTGCGCGTAAGAAGCAACTACATGCACGTCAGCTGTCAAACCTATTCACCCTCATTATTTTATCGTGCGAACCGACACTGTCACGTATCGCGTTCGCCTTGGGTCCCAACACCGGTAACCTAAGTTTTGTTGCATTATAACAATTGCAATAAACATTTGTTGGAAACAACTGCAATAAACATTTGTTGGTAAACGATCACTCCAATAAGCACGTCATTATTGGGCTTTCTCGTTGAAAGGTAGGTCGCGGGTGTTACAGCTAGTTATTCTGAATGGTTTGGTGGTTGTCTAGCATTTCAAGCGCGCGAGGCTGTGTGTACTGAGCCAACAGCCGTACGTATACTTGCGCTTTCGATCAGTGTTTATGTGTTCGCAAAGCAGAACGTTTGTGTTCTTGCCGTGTGGTAACTCCTGCTGTTTTACGATATCATTCACGCGATGTCGTATATGTGGGCATACCAATATCAACATGATGCTTCACGAACGCTCAAAATCGTGTTACGTTTCCTCATAGTTCGCGGTATATGCCGACGTATTTCATGTTGGTAATTTGGTATCCATTCTGAGATATATACACGCGGTATTATATTGCATTCTCCTTTGGGTCCATGATCGATAACCGATATTAATATATCGTGTGGCCGACTGGCCGTACAGTATGTCCATGTCGGTCACCAATATGTACGCGATGTCGTATTCTATTCCAATAACCGCGCATTATATCGGGGTATTGCTCCAATATCGTGTTGTATACCAATAACCACAAGTTATATCGGGATATTGTGCTCCGATATGAATTCCCATCGTGCGTATTGGGTTAATCGGATAACAATAAGTTTTTATTGGTTTCTATCAACTTCATTGGAATACAATATTTCCAATAAGCCGAGTTCATATTGGCCTTGTTCAATAGGGTATTGGGGACTTTTAGCAATCCGTTACCGTGTTCCGCGTACTGCGCTACCGTCCGCTCAAGGTAGCATCGGGGCGCGCGCTTAAAAGCATGCTTCAGAGGCTCCGGTACTGCGGTACGCGGAACACGGTAACGGATTGCTAAAAGTCCCTATTACTACTATCTACGACTACAAAACTGTTCAGAACGCTATTAAGCTAAAATATTGCGCTACTTTTATTCTGAAATTGTTTCTCTCCAATGTATCGTCACCTCTAGTTTTGACTTCTTCAGACATGGCTCGCATACGTCAGTCGTACAAACCCACCGTACGGACGTACCGTTTAGAAGTCTGCCACTCTGAAACTATTATGTTTTCTTGTTTTTTAGACTACCCAGCTATGCGGAGAGTCAAATAAAAACACAAAACGTTGTATGAAAGTAAGAAAAAAACATAGCAAAGTAAAACAAGGAATAAAAGAAATTTAGTCGATTTTTTATTCCGCGATGAACATTAACAGAGTTTAAGTCGCACTGAATAAACTTAAGCACTTTACCCACAGAAGTCGGATCTATTTCAAGATAGGCGTATTCATTTCAAATACAATTTATACTGCGACTTTTGGATATATAAGAGAAAAACAATCATATGTTGCTCTTTTAAGACGAAATCAAAACTAGCTCTTAAGGGGGGCGGTAAAACAATTTTTGTACTTTGCGCGAATACCGCTTATACCCACGTCAGACGAGAAGGTAAATGTCATTTTGATCGAATGTCATTCATTGCTCGACGAATCGGCTCGTGATGCTATAGTTCTGCACGTGGCGGGTGCACGCGCGGAGTGGCGTATTAAACACGCGGATTGGCAGAATTGTAATGTCATTTTGCTTAAATCTCATTTATCGTGCCTGTCTGACAGGGCTATTAGAACAGTGGTCTCAAATTCATTTCAGTGTAGGCTTATGGATTGGACACGACAACTGCGTGAGCACTCGACTTGGGCTCAGTCAATGCCTCGGCGGACACTCGGGTCGTGGCTCGTGTCCACCCACTGTGGTGTTGGGAATAGCCCAACTCTAAAAATTCCTGGAGCCGTTTTCTACTTTCCCAACCCCAGCACTTGGGTATGATTAATGTTGGCGGCATAGGATTGGCACAAGGCCACGTGGCCGCTTGTTCTGGCTCCGATTTGAGGGGATAAACGATGCTTATAGATATTTCTCGATTTTTTTTGGCGACTGCCCTTTGAATAGAAAAAAAGACAAGGTCAAGTTTATTCAGTTGTTAACGTTAGGGAGGGATTTTAGGTAGTATTTGGCGAAGGTAGAAAAATCGTTTCGTGGCTCCTTTGATGGTGATATTTATTTATTTTTTTTTAAGGCGAGAATCCCGAGCTTTTAGGTTTGTTTTTGGCAGTTGCTCCTGTTGATCGTGAGATCGCGCAGCCGAGATGCATCCCTCAACGAATAGCTCGCTCTCACATTACAAAAAGCTGGAAAGGAAAAAATAAAGCAAAACCAAGGGCAAATGAACACGGATAAGTATAAACTATGTGAATACGTTAAAAGAGCAGGGCTACTTTTTGAGCAAAAATGAATCGACGACACGAGATCGCTATGGCGCCTGCCATGTCTAGCGCTCGAGACATGGGAACCGCGGGACTCGAAGCTGATTGCCTGCGGGCCGCTTGTTTGAGACCCCTGGCTTAGAATGAATCCCTACACGTTTATGAGCAATAAAACACGCGTTCGTTTTTCTACACACGAAATGAACGTCGCAGAAAAAAAAATGAAAAATGAACAGCGTTCACTCCCTCAACTCGCAGTCAGAACAAGCGGCCAAAGGATCTGGAGTCGATGATATGCCGCCAATGTTGATCATAGCCACACGCTGAGGTTGGAAAAACACAAGACACGCGCTGAGTTTCAGACATTTTTAGGGTTCGGCGTCGTCATTGCCGCGATTGGACACACGAGCCACTACCCGAATGCTTGTCGAGGTATCGATTATCACGAGCCCAAATTGAGGGCTCGCGCAATGCTCGGGTTCAATCTATGAGCTGCACTCAAAATATTGTCACCGGGGGACTAGGCCGACATTGCAACCCCCACGCTACGTCATCAAGCTTTGCGAAGGAGAGACCAGAAGAAAACGCTCGCTCTTATTTTTGAAGTTACACCGCAACAAAGAGGTTTTTCGGTCAACGGCGTTGCGTGCGAGCGCCAGTAAACTTGTGCAAAGTGAAAAATATTCCAATTGAATATCGTAGCACCTCACCGCCCATTTTCAGTGATTTTAATGTTGAAAGCATTGGCAGTTTGTATTGTTGTGGCGGTGCTGCGAATGAGAAGACGACGAAAAGGAGGACAGGAAGAAGGCGCGAGAAAAAGGACGAATGGCGATGAACGTTGAACGCCGAACGCTGGGATTTTAAACCGTCTTGATTTTCCTAACAATTGGTGTAAAAAGTGTGACCACTGTGCGTCGCGTAAAGGACCACCATCACGAAGCCGAGGGAGGATGATAACCTACAACGTTGGTGTCCCGTTTGAAAGAGTGGCCATTGATGTTGTAGGTCCACTACCGAAAACGACACATGGAAATCGGTTCGTCATAGTCATTGCTGACTACTTTACCAAATGGCCAGAAGCATTTCCAGTACGAACGTACGACGCAGACACTGTAACCAGGAACTTGACGGAAGACATCGTTCCAAGATACGGGGTACCACTGGAAATTCATTCTGATCAGGGTCGAACTTTTGAGTCGCAAGTGTTCAAGAGCATGTGTGAGACACTCGGAGTTAGGAAGACGAGAACCACGCCCTTGCATCCTCAGTCGAATGGCATGGTAGAAAGGCTCAACCGCTCACTCAAGCAATACCTTTCGCTCTTCGTTGACGAGCACCAGGACAACTGGGACACTTTAATTCCATTCTTCCTACTTTCCTACCGGTCAGCCGTTCATACTGCGACAGGCTACACGCCAGCGATGTTGTTAATGGGCCGGGAGCTAAGGCTGCCTGCGGACATCACTTTTGGCATCCATCGCGTGAGACAACACGCAGAGTTCTTTACTCTGACTACTCCCGCCACCTGCGAACGAAACTGAACTGTGTGCACGATTTTTCACGAAGACATTTGCACCTGAGCAGTGAAAGTGCAAGAACCCGCTACAACCGAAGCTGCTCGGGTCGCATACTCCAGCCTGGAGACAAAGTGTGGCTGCACCAGCCACGCCGCACCAAAGGTCGCTGCCCGAAACTTCAGCCCAATTGGGAAGGCCCCTACGAAGTTGTCAAGCGACTAAACGACGTCGTGTACCGGGTTCGGCACCTGCTAAGCCGGAAAGTTCACGTAGTTCATGTTGATCGGCTGGTTCATGTGTTAGTCGGGGGACAGTGTTGTGGCGGTGCTGCGAATGAGAAGACGACGAAAAGGAGGACAGGAAGAAGGCGCGAGAAAAAGGACGAATGGCGATGAACGTTGAACGCCGAACGCTGGGATTTTAAACCGTCTTGATTTTCCTAACAGTATTTTTGTATTGTTTATCCAAGCACAACGAATGACATGAAACAAAACGTTGAATAACTAAGGAATGTGTGCAATAACTAGAATAAAAGAACCGTATACATCTTGCAACGGGGCCAAAAGAGCGACTGACTCGATGCAGTCAAATCATTGGACAGCAGTGAATAATAGCTCGATCCATCCATCCAGTGATACAGCGCAAAATAATGAAACGCCAGCCATGGCTTAGAGTCGGTCCGCGGTCCAACTCGGGAAGAGACGAGGTGACATGTTTTAGAACAAGATGAGCGCTCTACCTTTCCTCCATGTCACTACGAACATAACTTCTCACGCGAATAAAGCCAGACGCAAAGCCAACAGTCACGCAATGCTCATGAACAATTCGGGCCTAGGCGAACTCGGCCCAGACGTCACAGGCAGCTGTGGTCATAAGTAAACTCGTCCGATAGGCCAACTCGTCAAAGCGCATCTAGAACGAATAATTCTTGTGATACCGGAATGCTCATACGAGTACTCGATTTTTTTTTTTTCATACAACGCGACGAGTGACTTTGGTTCCGTAATAGAATTAGTCAATATCTGAAACAGTGAGCGAACTAATTTTAAAGACATACATTCCTGAAAATCTCACATCGACTTAAAATAAAGGAGCAAATAAATACATGTGCTTGTGATCATATATATATATATATATATATATATATATATATATATATATATACTGTAAACGACTTAATTTTCGCGGGCTCAAATTTTCGCGATTCTAATTTTCGCGAATCGAGTGTAGCTTCCGTAGCGTTTACATATTTCCCGAATTGTTCGCGGGACGTATTTTTCGCGAATTCTAGGCGATTTGCGAAATTCGTGAAAATTAGGTCCTCGCGAAAATTTAGTCGTTTACAGTATATATATATATATATAATATCTTTATTATTTTTGAAAAAATACATGTGTAAGCGTGCTGGCCCACGAAAGCAAAGATGCTTGTATGTGGGACCAGACAGCCAACAAAATACCGTGACACATTGAACACTGGAGAAACAAAACAAACAACAATAATGTAGGAATGTGGGCAACGAATGCGCACTAAGTAATTATATAATTATTATTGCGCGAGCGTGAGGCACCATCCTCTTACATTCCGTTTTACCGCACGAAAGGATGATAAGTTCAGCAAAGACTCTGGCAAACTGTTGAACATCGAAGGGACGTAGTGTCGTTTTCACTTTTTTTTCATAATTTGTTTGTACCTTAGGGACCGGGAACCTATCTGTACGCCGCAAGTTTCTTCTTTTTTTTTACATTTTGTTTAAAAGTTCTACTATAATAATTACTTGTTATTATCACATATTTATGAAACTAATAAATGACAATATTTCTAACGCGCGCATTTTTTCCTCAAGGTCTAGTTTATCGTACACTGACCCGTGAAAAATATTGTTTACACTATATTTTATGATTCTATCAATTTCCTGTTTTTTTTACTCGGAACAATTCCCATATATCTTAATTCCATACCGTATAACTGATTCTCCTAAAGATCTGAAAATAGTTCTCCGCAAGTTTACAGAACATGCACTTTTTAGCTTGTAAAGATATACCGAAATCACTCGCATTTCATATTCGATTTCTTGGTTCCAAAGGAGATGTTGGTCAAATATTAACCCCAAATATATAACCGAGGAGTCATAAGGTAATGGTCTACACGTGCAAATGTGTTGAGCATGATCATGGAGGTTAAGATATGTGTTTGGTACTAGAGTAATCTGTTTATGGGGATTATGAAAACAGACTAATTTAGTTTTATTGACGTTCACAGAAATGAGATTACTTGAGAACCAGTTAACTAATAAATCTATATCGCTTTGAAGCAGCGGAACCGCCTGCGGTAGGTATAGAACAGTATCATCCGCGTATTGGAACATTCTAGATCGTAGTTGTAATAACCCTAGATCATTCACATATATAAATTAAACAATAACGGACCTAGTGTGCTACCCTGTGGCACGCTCTGAGTTTTGTACTATAGTCGGTTTCAAGTAGGGTTCGGAGTTTTCGGTTTAAACCGATAAAAAACGATAAAAGTATGCCGAATTCATTTTCGGAAACTCGGTTTTAACCAAAAAAGGTCAGTTTTTAGGTTCAGCATTTTCGATTTAAACCGATAAAAACCGGTAAAAGTACGTCGAATCTATTTTCTAAAATTCAGTTTTAACCGGTAAAGGTCACTTTGACCTTCCAGTCGTACCTCAGAGCCGTGGAGAAAGAGTGGAACAACAGTGTCCATTGAAACGTGTCCGAATGTATGGGATACACGGATGCCATCACGGCGTTTTGGTTTAATGTGTGCATCATCGATCGGAACGTGAAGTCCGAAATACCCCATGACTTCGCCATGCACGAGCGTGTTTTCAAACTCGTTATAAGGAAGACTGACTTGATGCGAGCTCTGCATATTGTGTTGTGCTTCAAAACGTCGCACCGTGTCTCTTTTGGCGGTCACAATTGGTTGATTGGCTGATTTTGGCTCAGGCAGCGCTTCATCTCCTCAGCCTGCCAGTGTCCACTGTTTGCGTTGAGAGGACATTCTCGAAGCTCAGGGTCATATTAACAAAAAAAAGAGTGCAGATCAACGAGGAGAGCCTGGGAAAGTACAAATGTGTGTGATATAATAAGATCACGTAATCCTGATGTATGTACAGAAAGTGAAGTTCCATGTTTTTTGGGCATAGGCTTTCTATCTGACTTGTTTGTACTTCTGTGTTTTTCTTGTTTGTTTTACAGCTGCACACATTTGCCAAATAAGTGTCGATTTTTTTTTTCAATGTATTTGTGCCGTTATTCTTTGAGTGACCACAAATATCAGAGCTACAAGGATTATCTGATCCGGTGTCGGTTGGTGTTCATTTAATATTCACCGAAAAAAGCCGATAAACTTTTGTGGGCATAAATATACGCCGAAAAAAAAAACGAAAATTGAATTTTAAAATAAACACCAAAAAAAGTACGCCGAATTTCGAAAAAAATAGAAACCGAAAACGCGGAACCCTAGTTACAACTCAAGAAGGCAGCGGCAAATGCCCCTCAAAGGGAATCTTGTATTCCTCCGCCACCAATCGAGTCCCGTTGTTTTCGTGACGTCACGACCTGCCCGAACCAATCTTGTTCTGGCAAATGAATATTTTAAACATGGCTGCCGGGCAGAATTTCTACGACTCCAGTATCTTGCAGCAATTATTCTGTTTTTTAATGCGGTTTTTCACTTACCCAAACATACGTCGCTAAGTCGTAACCGCGTCCACTTTTATTCGCAATAGATTCTGCGCGACAGCATGAAAATCCAGCGATAGCATTGCCATCGAAAATTTGGATGCGGGAGTAAGGCCTAGCATCGTATGCGTCGAACGCCGTCTGCTTCTCTGCCTCAGGTTGCGCCTCAACATCGTGACGGCATCGGCGTTTCTTCGCAGTGGTTTCCGGGTAGCGACGTTAAAATGCAGCGGTCACCAAACTCTTCTTTATAAGTGTAGTGGGCTGTGCGGGAGGGGCATAAGTGAACCGCGAACACAGTAAGTGTCTTCACCCGATTTCGACCGTATCTTTGCTGGCGTTAATAAATGGTCTGTCTACTGAAATGACGCCTTCGAAGGAGTATGTATTCATCTGTGAAACGTGGCGTCCTTGTCAGGTTTCCGCGTCGCAATCAGCTGCACGGTAATCTATGACTGCGATAGTAACCGCGGGTGCACCCTCGTTCGCAATAATGAGCTGTGACATACATGTGGCATACGATTGATAAAGTCCGTGATGCGTATGTTACAAACATTTAATTGATATTGTTTTGAACGTTAAGAAGCTGATGTCTTCTTTTGGAAAAAATACCAGAGAATGTGAGGGAAGCAGATTTGGTTCTCTCAAATACTTCCGAACATTTTGCATGCTCTCAGAAGCCCTGTCAGTCGTATGTGTATGCTTTGAAACCCGGGTACGTGACGCGTGTACCTCCACTCGCATCGCGTCGCGGCCTGAGGTATTACCGGTAAACACGCACCAACTTTTCCAATTTACTTTAGAAGGAAAATGTGTCCACAATATTGGATCGCAGCATTGGTTTAATAATTTGTAAAAGATGACCAGTCTGTCAATAAAAATTGATTGCAAGGGCAGCTTCCCGCTTCAAGAATTGTGGCTTTCTTATATGCGAAATGTTTGTTTAAATCAAAAATTGAAAACATACCGAATACTCAGATGTCCTGATCTTGGTCCGAATGCAAGTGGCAGAATGATTTGTCTTTATAACAATAAAATCAACAATGTTTGATTCAAGCAACAGCTCAAACCGCCTAATTACATTTCTGATGTATGTTTATCTCTGCGTTATACCAGGCCGTAGCCGCGAACGAGCTCTTCAGAGTCTGCCATCATCTTTCTGGTCTACCTTGGCAAAGACAGACTCGTGTAAAAAACATATTGAGCTTCTTGGAGGCAACTTTTAGTCGTCATTCTCAGAGCCTCCATGGAACCATCGGAAAGAAGGGTCCCTGTCGTTTCATCGACGCGTTTCATCAACTTTTACCGACTCTCGTTTCATCGACACTGATTGTTTCATCGATACTGCCACACCGTGCAGTGAAGTTTCGTCGACACACAAATTGCACACTGTAGGAACATTTTGTTGTGCGTTTATCACTGGGCACATGTTAAACTATCCGACCCAACCAGTTCCCGACGCTTTGCGGCGACAGTCTCCAGCAGTTCATTACAAAAATGTGGACCCACCCAGCCCACCCGTACATGCCGCTTCGCAGCAGCGTGTAAGGGTGGCCCTGCCCCCGTGCATGTACCCGTACCCATGCTCACCAACAAGCCAGCGCACCCCTAACCAAACAAAAATGTTGTCGACGAAACATAGCAAGATATGTCAATGAGCGAGCGTCGATGAAACAATCTGTTGATAAAACGTCGCAGCGTTGATGAAACGAACTGTCGGGGAAATGTAATTTGATGAAATGAGTGGCACCGCACAAAAAGCCTGTTTCCGAGCCGCGTTACTTAAACACTATCACAGGCATCATTTTTAGGTACCCACTGCCAGACAAAATGCACTCTAAACAAAAAAAGAAAATGAATTTCACGCCCCTCTGCTGTTAAAGTTCACGACCTGGAATCGGATAAGGAGCCATCAGGCAAACTTGAAATGGTTCTGGACTGGACAAGATGACTTGTTATCGGCTTTATTGGCGCAAAAATATGACGAGTACAGCGGGCTCGGGCCTGAGAGCTAAGTGCTAACGTGGGGCTTCCCAAGCCGAGGGGTATGGCGAGTGCACACCAACAGTGGGAAGCGACCACCTACCTATCTGATCTCGTTGCAAGCCTTAGACCTCAGCCTTCAAAGGGCTCTGCATGATTCGTCGTATGGAATAACTTCTTGGCAGCCCATTAGACTGATCCTACAGTTCCGCTCCAACAGTACATCCCCAGGCCTTCCAGGAGGCGACCGACATGATCCGCGTGCGAGAAGGGACCCCAAATCGTGACCTGCACTATATATTTGACCTCTGGGCCAGCTGATGGGGGCACAACAGCAGCACCAGCGGAAAAGGGGATCACACCGGTTACAGACTTTAGCATCACAAAACCCAGAAATACCTCCATTCATTCTAAACCAGCTTTAGAAGCCACCCAAGCACTGAAGAACGACCTTTCAGTACTTCACAACTCTGTCCTTGGCAACAAGTCTGGCTGTAATCTGTGCATTGTGGTTCTTATCGGCTTTAAATACGTTTGATTTAATCCTCTACATTGCACTAGCACGGGAGGCTCAAAACTGAGGTCTCTATAAAAGACCGCGTCACTTCATCACAGCGTTTCTGCAAGACGGACGATATCAAGCTTGAGTCGAACTGAACTAGGCCCAGTTACTGGCATTGGCATTCCCCAGATCTCCGTCCTCTCACCAATCCTTCATCAATGTTGTAGCCGACTCTTCCTCACGTCAAGCAATCGGTGCTGTTTTTACGATATAATTCAAGCGAGTACAATGACGCCTCTTAAATTCAGGAAATCTATGCCACACCCCTTCAGACCGCACTTCGGCGCACAGGGCAGCCTGCTCCTCATCCACCACGAGGTGTTAGCCAACTCGCCGAAGTGCGACCCAAGAATCATAATGGCCGTCGACTTCAAGGGAACTTTCGACGTCTCTATTATGCTTCGAAACGGAGCTCTAGCACAGGGATTTTTCTCTCCACTGTGCTAACACAAGGTATTGTTATTCCCAGGGTGGCCTCAATCATGTGAACGGCCACAGATGTCCGGTTTATGTTTCGAAACAGATCATTAGCTTTTAGAGTTAGCTGCCCACAGTGCTGACGCACGTTATTGTTATACTCAGAGTGGCCTCAGTTGTCTGAATGGCCACCGACGTCCAGTTTATGCTTCGAAACAGATCATTGGCAGTTAGAGTTAGCTGCCCGCAGTGCTCACGCACGTCGTTGTTATTCTCAGAGTGGCCTCGGTCGTGTGAATGGCGACTGACGTCCAGTTTATGCTTCGAAACAGATCAGTGGCAGTTAGAGTTAGCTGCCCACAGTGCCGACGCACATTACTGTTATTCTCAGAGAGGCCTCGGTCGTGTGATTGGCCACCGACGTCCAGTTTATGCTTCGAAACAGATCACTGGCAGTAATAGTTAGCTGCCCACAGTGCTGACACACGTTATTGTTGTTTTCAGAGGGGCCTCGGTCATGTGAATGAGCATAGGCATTCCCTTTAGACCTCGAAACAGAGCACTGGTACTGCGATTTCGCTCTCCAATGTGCAAACACACGGCTTTGTTATTCCCAGAGGCCTCAGTCATGTGAATGGCCACAGACGTCCCATTTATGCTTTAAAGCAGAGCACTGGCAGTGATCTGTTGTGTCGTTTTTCTTAGACAAAAAAGAGCTTATTTGCAATCAAAATTCTATTTGTTGCGTAGCAAAGATGTTTAGACAACGGGAAGGGCCAATATGGCATCTGATGTCTTTGCCGTAGATGGGCTGCAAACTTTTGTTTTCGCGAAGTTGAAATCTATACTGGTGATTCATGGCAGAGTGCAATGTATAGACCAGCTTAGGCATTATCGCAACAAAAATAAAAAGTTTGTCTGGTGGCTGCATATCGAAATGCTATACGGCAACGAGCAGAGAAGCATGACAACATGAGACACGGGAGGTCAGTGGTGGACAAGAACAACAATCCGATTTAAAGCACATGAGTGGTCCTTAAAAGGACCGTTTTGTGTTCCGAGATGCTCCACGCTTTCTCCATAATGGTGGCGTTAAGCTTCGTCGAGGGGCTCGACACCAGACAGGTCACTCTCGGACTGGTGTGTCCTCCCATCCAGCTGGATGACGATGGGCTGGATGATGGCACTTGTGGCACCGCCTCGTCGGAACGTTGCTTCAATGTCAATAACGTGCCTGACAGCATTAATCCTGTTGTCAGTGGTGACCTTGTCAACTTCTTCGTTGAGGAGTGTCCCCACGTCGACAATCTTGAATGTCCTGTTTCGGGCAGCAACGGCGTTCTTGATCTGCGCCCATATCAGTTCAATGGGGTTGAACTCGCAGTGATACGGTAGGAGCCTGACCACAGTGCAGCCAGCCGTCTCGCCAGCAGTGTCCACACGTTACTTTAGGTGCTGTGGCTTTGCCAAGGCCACAATGTCGAGCAGCTGCTTCTTCAGCATCTTGGGGTCCCATGAATTTTTTTTAGACGTCAGCCACTGTCGCATGTCGTCCTTGCGGGAGCTCGTCGTCGGCACTGCTTCCAACCGCCGTGAATGGTAAGAAGCGTTGTCCATGACGATAACGCTTCCTGTCGGCAGTTTGTCGAGGACACCATCGAACCACTTCTCGAAGCGGGCGCCATCCATTTCCTCGTGGTAACCGCCGGTCTTTTGTGCACGGAACACGTCCAGGCAGCCGTCGAAGCCGTCGACGAAGCCTTCATCGCTGCCGATGTGGGTGACAATAAGACGCTGGCCCTTCCCCGATGGCTGATTGAGGCCAGTCGAGAGACCACGCATGAAGGCGTCGTGAGACGAGGCCACGGTCGTGTCTACCCACACCCTTGAGACAGTGTGCCCTGCCGTCAGCCACGTCTCGTCCAAGTACAAGATCTTCCGACCACCTTGTCGGTGACGCGCGATCTCATGCAGGTACTTCTGCTGCCAGGCGAGAATGTCCTCTCATTCAATCAGCCACGAGTTTCGTTCCCTCTTGTCATGCTCGAATCCGATGTCGTGGAGAAGGCGACGCACAGTCCAAGCCTTCAACGAGGGAAGTTAAGTGCTCGCGCAGAATTCGGCCGTTATCTTCTTGACCGTGGGGACCTCGTTCCCGTCGAAAGAAACGGTGGACGCACGATCTCAGCGCGCACAACGTAAAGTCGCCGTACCTGACTTTGCGCCGCCTCTTGCCTTCACTTGCTGGGCGCTTCCGAGAAGGTGTCACAACTTGTCCCTCGGTTTCTTTCGCCTGCTTCCTAATCTGGAAGATGGTGTGTACACCAACGCCAAGCAGTTTGCCGACTTTGATGCAGGACTCCTCCACACTGAGGCCGGACTGGCCGGGCTTGGCGGGCGGTTCGTGTCGCACTTGAACGTACGCGTTCATTATCAGCTGTCGTACAACTCGGTTGAGGACATAGCCGCTCTTATGCTTCCTGAAGAGGCGCCTTGGCGTAGACGGCGACGCTGCACCAGACTCTCTTGACGAAGAAGAATCGGAGGAATTGCATTCCGCTGTCTCCAAGTTGGGATTCATAACGGAAAAGTAAAGGCGACTTCGGATTTGTCAAAACGCGAATCGCAGCAACTGTCAAAAGCCCAAAACGCAGGTTTTTTTTAACAAACGCAGCAAATGCACGGAATGTACCTAATTCGTGTAGGAAGGTTATGAAGCTAAAACCAACAACCATATATGCATTACTTATAAAAGTTAAAATTTTCGTTGCACTGAAGCCTTCTTTTTACTTCAACCTTCCGGAGCGAGTAATTTGCCTCGGCTAGGTGACGCAAGCTGCTGCCCGCTACAAGGCCTGTCTGTAGTCAATGTCTATCCATTGAAGCAGAAGGGGCGTTTTCAGCGAACTATTTTCTCGACTGCGGAGGCGTCTGAAGCGGGCGCATCACGCTTATGGGGAGGAGCTTCTACAGTCTACTACCTTCTTAACTTGTAACCGACTATAGTGCTGCTTTCATTCATTTATATTCTGAGAAACAAACCACAGGCTACGCGTGAGAGTGTATGCTTGACCGTATGACATATTAAAGGCTAGTAAATCATGAAACTAAATCTGTCTTCATTGAATTTATACAGATTATACGAATATCTCAAATAGATAAACAAACTTTTCTTTATTTATTTATTGAAATACCTTAAAGGACACATGCAAAGAAAAAAAAACATTTTTTTTAAACAGCTTAGATGGAAAAAGGATATCGTAAAATGATTTTACAACGAAGAAAAAAATTTTAGAGCTATATTTACGGCGCTATACGAATTTGTAGATGGCGCCCGCGGGCGCCGCAGAAAAGTGGCCCTTATTTATCACGTGACGGGCCCATATTTGTCACGTGGTGCTTGCGTTCTTTCGGAAGCTCCCTATGGCCTCTAAAAGTAAGTTATTGATCTTTGTTTGAAGTATAACAAAAAAAATGAAAGCCGTTTACAACTCCCTGTAACGCCGAATTAGAGTGCAGCTCTTGAGGAGGAGGAGGGAAGGGTACTGAAGGGGGGGGGGGTCATGTGACCTCGGGGAGGTCACGTGACCTCGGGGGGTCACGTGACCTTGATGATGACGATCCGATGACGTCATCGGTGACGTCACTGATGACGTCATCAGTGATGATGACGATGACGATGCGGATGTCAATGACGTCATCAGTGACGTCACTGATGACGTCATCAATGATGATGATGACGATGCGGATGCCGATGACGTCATCAGTGACGTCACTGATGACGATGCGGATGTCGATGACGTCATCAGTGATGTCACTGATGACGTCATCAGTAATGAGGACGATGACGATGCGGATGCCGATGACGTCACCAGGTTACATGCAACCTGGATTGCATGCAACAGGTTGCATACAACTCGTTGCATGCCAGTTGCATGCAACAGGTTGCATGCAACCCAGGTTGCATGCCAGTTGATTGCAACAAGTTACATGCAACAGGCTGCATGCAACCTGTTGCATGCAACTCCCGAAGGGACCCGAGGTCCTCCCGAGGTCCTCCCGAAGGAACCCGAAGTCCTCCCGAGGTCCTCCCGAAGAAACCCGAGGTCCTCCCGAAGGACCTCGGGTTTCTTCGGGACGACCTCGGGTTCCTTCGGGAGGACCTCGGGTCCCTTCGGAAAAATTTACCCATAATGCACCGTGCGGTTACGCCGACGCCGACGGCGACGGCGACGCCACTCAAGGCGGAAACGGGCGCCTAAGAGCTGCGCTCTAAAAACTAAGATTAATAAGTGACTTTTAGAGCCCAAAGGAAACTCCTGAAAAAGCGCAAGCAGACGTGATTGACCTGTGCGCCAGTCAGATGACGGCGGCGGCGCCCCGAAGCACACGAACTTGTGCGGCGGCGGCGACGGCGGCGTGGAGAAACGCGTTGAAGCGGCGTCGTACAATGCTCAGTATGCGGCGGCGGCGTGGCTTTGCGGCGCCGGCGACGCAGGGCGGCGGCGCGCGGGCCTACCACGTGACCAGCGGCGGCTCCGGTGGGCGCCAACTACAAATTCGTATAGACCTTTCCAATGTTCACAAAATCACAGTCCAGCGTGCGATCTTCACAGCCCAGCACGCGCGTGTTCGTCGCTTCGGAAAGCGAGCAAAGCACGCGCCATACGCACGAACGCTCAAAATGGCACCGGCCACAAGCTCGTGTTTGGAAAGGTCTATAGCGCCGTAAATATAGCTCTAAATTTTTTTTGTCTTCGTGGCCTTTGTCTTTGTCTTCGGCCGCTCGGCCGCTGTCCAGAGCGATGAGCGGGATTAATCAAAATTTTTGGCTGACCATCTACTCTTGGACCTTGGAATAGACCACGAACGTGCGGTAGAACGCGAAAGGAACGAGTAGATACCTGTTTTTCTGCTGTGCGGACCGCTTTTCGTGAGTTATCACCGTTTCCCGAAGCGAAGCAGGGCGACCGCCCTCCTGGGCCTAACGCACCACCCAGAGCCACTCGACCAGATGGATTCCATTGACTTGGGCGACAGGGGCGTCCATCTCCGTTGGACCGGCGACATGAGGGTCGTGGAGATTGAAGGTGAGCCTATTTCGCCGGAGGACTTTCACGGCAGCAGCCGAGACTGGATAGACATTCATGTCAAGAAGCAGCAACGGGCGGACGTGCTAGGCCTAACCGCCAGTTTCCCGCCAAAACGCACTTTTGGTAGAAAAACGGAGAACGGGCCTCGAGAACGTTCCAGAAGCAAGCGGCCGAGGGCGCCGAGGCTCCCGGAGGACGACATAAAGGTCGTTATCCGCCCGAGAGACGGCGTGGACACCTCAAGGCAGAACGAAATCAAAATTCAACGGGGTATATTGATGGCGGCGAAGATCTCCACCGAGGAGGCGAGCGGGGACGTCTTCCGCGTGAACAAGGACCAGAACATTATGGTGGTGAGCACACCAGTGCTCGAAAACGCTCAGAGGTACAGGGGGATTGTGGAAATCTTGCTGGACGGCAAGAGGTTCGGGGTGGCCGCGTACGCGACGCCACCGGAAAACACCGCCAAGGGGGTCATCCACGGAATACCGGAGGAGGACACGGAAGAAGACATCAACGGCAACCTGATTGGAGCCAGGAATCCCTCGATCCTCCAGGCGCGGCGCATGGGACGCTCCGGCTCCGTGGTCATCGTGTTCGAGGAGAAGAAGGTCCCGTACTTTGTCCGGTATGGGGCCACCGAGAAGAAATGCTTCCTGCACAAAAAAAAAAAAAGATAGAGTGCTGCGGGCAGTGCGGTCGCGTCGGACACTGCACTGACGTATGTCCGAGGCCGGAGGAGAGAAGGTGCAAGGGCTGCTGGACGCTGAACCCACCGGCGGAACATGCGTGCACGCCGGCGTGCGGGGTATGCGGCAAGGCGCACCCCACGGGCGACCAAAAGTGCAGAAAGAAGTTCAAGACGCCGTACATCGTACTGCAGAGAAGCTGGGAAAAGAAACGGAACAAGCAGGGCCTCCTGAAGCAGGGAGAGGAGAACTTTCCCAAGTTGCTAGGGGACGCCTCCCGCTCGCGATCGAGGAGCCGTGCCGAGGGACGGAAATCCAGGTCGACGTCGAGGACGGGCGGACGACGGCAGTCGGGATCCAGAAGCGGCGGAGAACGCCACGTGAGCTGGGCGGAGATGGTCTCCCGTAACGCTCCACAGAACAAGGGTGTAACGTGTTCGCAGAAACGGGCCAGGCGAACGAGCTGGCAGAGATAAAGGCTTTGCTGAAGCAGGCCTTAGCAGAGAACAAGGCGCTCTGCGAGGAGCTAAACAGGCTTAAAGAGGGGACGCGTGAAAGAGTAGAGGTTGTGCATGCACCGGAGGAGACGACCTCCGCGGAGTCTGACGGTGGTGAGTCGGCGTCACCGCCAGTGAAGCGGAGGGCGCGGGTCATGGCGCGACCGAGAAGAGAGGCGCGCGAGGCAAAACCCGTTAGCGGGCACCAAGAGACCTTCGTGACGAAAAACATGTTGGAGAGCGCGATCACAGGATGCATGGAGAGGATGCTGACCGCGTTACAGAGCCGCCGCGCCTCGAGACTGGCACAAGGCACGCCGAACCCGTTCGACGCCTGGGCGCACTACACCAGAGTCACGGGGAACATCACACGACCAGAGACTGAGGCTATGATCAACGAAGATGGATCGGAGCCGTAGAAAGTACGTCATCTGGCAGTGGAACTGCCGTGGGTACGGAAAAAAGAGGGGCAATCTGCAGCAGTACATCAATCATAAGGAAGAGGGGGATCGCCCGGACGTAGTGGCCCTACAAGAACCAAAATGACTATCAAAATGATCTGCTACACGTTATACGGGTAGGTCGCGCAGGACAAGACACTGGTCACGACGTTAGTGACGAGGAACATCCCGGTCATAGAGCACGAAACCGGGGTATCCACTGTTGATCACGTCCTGATCGAAATCATATCGCACGAGAAGAAAGACAGGCGCAGCATCTTCGTCTTGAACGTTTACAGCAGCCCCTCGAAGAGGCACAGATTCGCCTCCCTTTTCAAGGCGACCGCGAACATCGCCAAAGGGCAGACACTTCTTGTCGCGGGAGACTTCAACGCCCCACACCCGGATTGGGGGTATCAAGTGGAAAGAATCAAAGGGAGGAACCTGTGGAACGACTCGCACGAGTACGGCCTCTCTCTCATCACCGATCCAGACCAGCCAACGCGGCGGGGTAACCACAAAAATCAAGACACGACCCCAGATCTCACTTTCGTAAAAGGCACCGAAGACGCTCTGTGGTCCAACACGTGGGAAGATCTCGGGAGCGACCATTTCGTCCTCTGCATCACGACTGCAGCGGGACCGGCAAAGCCGAAAGGCAAGCGGTGCAAGATCACGGAATGGGACGCGTTCAGGGAAATACTCGAGGAATACAGAACCGAAGACATCGTAAATATCGAAGAGTGGTCGGAAAACCTTAGAGCGGCAGCCGAGCGGGCGACCAAGGTCGTTCCCGAAGAGGCGAACGTGGAAGTGGCGGACAGCCGACTGCTACACCTCTGGGAGGCACAGGCGAAGCTGGAGTAAAGACTGCGAACCCAGAAGGGAAACAGGAGCCTGCGCAGAAGAATAGCTCAACTCAGCAGGGCCATAGAGGCGCATGCTAACGAAGTCACGTCGCAGCAGTGGCAGGACACGTGCAACGGCTTCGAGTGGCTGCCGAACGTGCCTAGGACGTGGAACATCTTGCGCCACCTGCTCGACCAGGAGGGCAACAAGACCGCGCAGAGAAAAAAGTTGTGCGAAATCATCAGGAGACACGAAGGGGGAGAGGCGGATTTGGTAGAAGACGTCCGGAAGCGATACATCGGCGACTACCCGAGAAGACAGCTAACAACCTTTCGTGGAGAGGCGAACGCCCTCCTCGACGAAGACATAACAGAGTACGAAGTCGCGGACGTCATACGCGGCCTCAAGACCAAGTCGGCCCCCGGTCCCGATGGCGTCACGAACAAGATGCTTCGAAACCTGGACACGGAGGCGGTCGCAGCAGTAACGCGATTTCTGAACAAGTGCTGGCAGAACGGGAAAATACCCAGGCAGTGGAAAGCGGCGAAAGTGGTCATGATTCCCAAGACGGGGAAGAGGCCCCAGCTCGAAGCGCTGCGCCCCATCTCCCTCACCTCGTGTGTGGGAAAACTGATGGAGCACGTTATCCTAAACAGACTGAACAACTACATGGAACGAAAACAGCTCTTCCCACACACCATGATCGGATTTCGACCACATATATCAACGCAAGACATCATGCTCCGGCTCAAGCATCAGATCATAGACGGCGAGCAGAGCTCGCGCCTAGACACGAGAGCGATACTCGGGCTCGACATAACCAAGGCCTTTGATAACGTCAAGCACGACGCCGTACTCGAGAACCTGGAAATGCTCGGAGTGGGCGATCGCACGCACGACTATATTCAGGATTTTCTCAACGACAGAACGGCGCAAATCTCGATCGGAGGCGCCACGTCAGACGACATCATGCTAGGAGGAAGAGGGACGCCCCAGGGCTCGGTCCTTTCACCGTACCTCTTCAACGTCGCCATGATCGGACTTCCAGAGAAGCTAGAAGCGATCGGCGGATTACACCACAGCATTTACGCTGACGATATCATACACGGTTTCATACAAGACACGCTGCAAGAAGCGATTCGGGCGGTGGAAAGTTACGTCGAGCCAAGGGGCCTTGCCTGCTCCCCGCAGAAGTCCCAACTCCTCCTCCTCAAGCCCGTCCGTGCCCGCCAGCTACCGTCGGACATCGAGCTGTACGCCCAGGGTAACAGAATCCCCATGGTCAGAAGCATACGAGTCCTAGGCCTTAGGATACAAGCCGACGGAAACAACTCCGAAACGATAGCGTCGCTAAAAGCAACTGCGTACCAAATTACGCGCCTCATCTCCCGAATCGCCGGTAGAAACTATTGCATGAAGGAGAAGAACCTCGTGCGCCTGGTACGCGCTTTCGTCGTCAGTAGGCTGGCGTACGTCCTCCCTTTCCTAAGACTCGGCCTCACGGAAACGAATAAGCTTAACTGTCTCATCAGAAAGTCCTACAAGAGAGCACTCGGCATCCCGGACACCACCTCGAACGAGAAGCTCGCGGCTTTAGGTCTGCCCAACACGGTGGAGGAGATCATAGAAGCTCAGCGCGTTTCGCAGCTGGAGAGGCTGACGAAGAGTGCCACGGGCCGCCACATCTTGACCACCCTTGGAATCCGCTACGAGAGGCAAACGGGGGAGAAGGCCGACACCCCTGGCGGGTCAGGGAAGCCCTCGTCATACCAAACATCCCAAAGCACATGCACCCGACGCATCACGCGGAACGCAGAGCGGCGCGAGTCAAGGCGCTGCAGAAACGGCTAAGCATCGCGGAGGGCGTACTCTATACGGACGCTGCCAGAGCCGGCGGGAGCGCCATGGTCGCAACAGTGGTCAACCAACAAGGAGAAGTGATCTTGAGCTGCAGTATCAAGACGTCGGAACCGGAAGTCGCGGAGGAGGTGGCCATCGCCCTCGCGATTCGAGTCCGGGGGGCACGCATCATCGTCAGCGACTCGCAGCAAGCAATCCGGCAGTTCGCCAAAGGAAGAATCTCTACAGCCGCGCTCAAGGTCCTGGGGGACCCCGAGAAGACGTCAACGAGAATACAGCTCATCTGGACACCGGCGCACTCGTCGCTCCCCGGCAACGAGAAGGCACACGGCGCGGCCCGAGAACTCGCTCAACGGGCCGGGGAACCGCTGGACCCTTCTCTGGCCTTTTTTTCGGGGGGTGACAGGCTGGTCACGTTCAGGGACATTCTCGATCACTACACTGGCGAGAGGTTACGCTATCCTCCCGCGCACCCCTCGCTGGACAAGAGGACGTCGGTGGCATGGCGCCGCCTCCAGACGGGCTCATTCCCGAGCCCCTCCCTACTCAATAAATGGTACCCCGACAAGTACAAGCCAAACTGCAAGCTCTGCGGTGGCCACGCCAACCTCCGACACATGGTGTGGGAGTGCAGCAGGATCGACCGCAAGTCCCACCCCCTACTGGAGAAGATCGACAACCAGGAGAGCTGGGAAACCCAACTCCTCTGCTCAGACCCCTCGGTGCAGAACCAACTAGTCCAGCTGGCCGAAGACGCCGCCAAAACCCAGAGGGTTCAGGCCGCCGTCTGAGGGGTAGCTGGCGGGGCGACCCTAGGGGTCTCCCATTCAGTCCTTAACCCATACTTGGGCAAATAAGTATTGTTTACTACTACTAAAAATTCGTTGTAAAATCGTTTTATGATATCCTTTTTCCATCTAAGCCGTTTAAAAAAAAAAGATTTTTATTTGCATGTGTCCTTTAAAGGTCCTTCTGGGAAGGACATTACATAAAGGGGGAGGGGATAAGTACATCATGGGATCCGGTCAAAATTGTCCCGGTCAAAATGGTCCCGGTCAAAATGGTCCCGGACAAAATGGTCCCGGACAGAATGGTCCCAACTGCCATTCCGGACAAAATGGTTCCAGCGTGGCATTATTTATTTGCTGTTTGCAGTTTTTTTTTGTATTTTCTACTCTTGATGGATATTAGCAGCAGCTTGTAACTCTGTGCACACAGTACTTGCAAAAGCTCCGTCACTTGAACCAATTTTTGAGGGGTCATATGAATACATTTTCCTATTAGGCCTTCGCTTCAGCAGCGTCGACTTCTTGTCTCTTAAGTGGTATATGTAATAAATACGCTCATAATTGCGAAATCAATTTTTCATTTCTTTAATATACAATGTTCAGACAGAGCGATGCTGTTTATGAAAAATAGAGCACGGTGGTACGACAGGTTCATTTAAAAAAACCAAGACAAGAACCTGTAGTAAGTGTATGATAATGGTTTTCATACCGAATATCGTTTTGAAGCTCGATAGCGCTGATTCGAAAACAGGTTCTGGCGATAGAAAGATATTGATTACACACGTGGAATACATCGGTAGGAATCAAGAACCTTTGAGGAATATAGGTACATGGTATAGATAGAAGGGATTTAAATTTTGTTTCAAATGATTATAATGAAAATGTTGATATTATCCTTGAACGTGTGTCAAAATAAAAGTACCAAACCATTTTGTCCTATTAAGAGCGCTCAAAGTATTAGTCAATTCACCTGGGACCATTTTGTCCGGGTTGGCATTTGGGACCTTTTTGTCCGGGACCATTTTGTCCGGGACCATTTTGTCCGGGACCATTCTGACCGGGACCATTTTGTCCTACACCCGTACATCATATATGAAACACACAAAAATAATAAAATAAAATAAAATAATAAATAAAATAAATTAAAATAAAATAAAAAAATTCGAAAGTGTGACGTTTACGGAAACAAGCTTGACTACGAACCGAACCCCCCCCCCCCCCCCCCGTACGTCAGCCAAATCCTGTTTGCCCACTAAACCATGGTGACCTCAACCATTTCGTCGTTTACCCTGAGACTGGGGGGGTTTTTAGAAGAGCAAAAGTAACAGAAAAACAGACAGGTCTCAAAACCTGGTGGAATGGTGACCTCGTTTCCCAAATCCCCCTTTTGTCCCCACCCTGAAGTCGATACAAAGAAACTTCTTTCTTTTCTGCTCGGCCAGAAGGAAGAGAGAGAAGGTGCCAATCAGCCGCCTCCCTCTTATCACCTGACCCGGCTCTCCGCGCGTGGGTATGGCCTGGTGCGTGATGACGTCGCCAAAGAGAGGCATATGACTGGTCCTATGAGGACGTAGCTTCCACCGCAGTCTCAGCTTAGAGGTAAATGGAGTTCCCCCTAAAAAAAAGAAAAAAAAAACATTTTTGCTGCTTTTTATTATATTTTTTCATTTCTCCTTTTGCTGGTTCCGGAATCCCAACTTCTGTGAGCAGAGACTGGGGTCATCGCACAAAGACATCTCTCAAATGCGTCAATGTGCAGTGAAGATTGCACGCTCCGGATATTGTCACCTTGTATAACCACATCAGTATTGCTCTACAAAAAAAAAAAAAAACATTCCGATTGTGTGACATTACCATTATGTTAAAAAAAAGAAAAAAAGTTGCTGCATGAACAAAATGTAAGGGCGCAAACGAGCTGGTGTACATTGCACATGGTTGAAAAAAAAACGAGACTGCGGGTAAACGACACGACACTAAAAAGTCTCTAACAGAAATAATCGAATGGGGGGCGAAGTTTGCATCTTGTAGGATTAATGAACAAAATGTAAGGGCGCAAACAAGCTGGTGTACACTGCACATGGTTGAAAAAAAACCCGAGACTGCGGGTAAACGACACGACACTT
>JABSTQ010000107.1:0-80833 GCA_013358835.2 Ixodes persulcatus | reverse complement strand
TTGAAACTGAACTTCAAAACAATTTCAGAAGGGACTACCTTAGTCTTAACAAGTGCAAGGTAAAACGTCTATAAAACACTACCCCAAAACTCGGTACGAAGATATTCGATGAAACGGCCCTTAGCGATTCGATGAAACGGCGTTCGATGAAATGGCGTTCGATGAAATGTCCATTCATTCGATGAACGGTGTTCGATGAAACGGCGTTCGATGAAATGTCGCTACCCATCGGAACGATCTACTAAAACTCTTTGTTGTCGAGATCGCGAAGCTGTAGAAGTCGTCATACAACTAGCCAAAACTGAAAATATTGATTTGTGTACAACTTATCATACCGGCATATATTGCCAGACAATAGCAAAACATAGTTGTAACCGTAAGGTGATAATTAAATGATAAATAAGGTTTTATCTGGATATTCTTCTGTCATTGGTTCTGAACAGGTCGAGCCTCGATCGGTTGTGACGGGTGAATAAGAAAAAGTTTCCAATATATAAATATAAGTAATCGAGAAAACGAAAAAAAAAAACAACAACACCAGGACACTCATAACAACAATTAATTAGAACGCCGGTTAAAACAAGGAAATATAAGCGTACGTTTGCCGTTTGAATCTTTATTGATGCCGTTCAGAAACGCACGGAGCACGGACCGACTCCGGTTCACTCCGGTGTTCTCCCGATAGGCGTCCGCTGATGCCCCGGGCAGCGAAGGGCAGACAACTAAGTAAGCCGCGCTCTGGCCCCACTCACGAGTTTCACTCTCTCCCCAAGACCAGAATATCAAGTCTACGTTAGACACCATTATGGTTTGTTTGTAAAAATATCTGCTTGACATAAGATGCGTCCTGCTGAAATAAAAACAGGAAGAACAAAAAAGGAAGACTATTACCATTTTTCGAAGTGCTCGGAAAAAGCTGACTCACAAAAAGCGTGACTGAGATGCAGATAACCTGGGTGGAATTCACAAATAAAGTGGGCCAACCCTAGAAGTCGGTCCACAAAAAAGTAAGTAGCTTCCAAAAAACAGGGTCAAAAAAGGTTAAAAGAAGCAGAAAAAAAAATCCATCCCGTTTTTTAAGAGATGATAAGTGTGCAGCAACGAACGAGGATGCTTGTGGCAATAACAACTTCACATAATATCACATCTTTTTTAGTGGATTTTATGGTAGACGGAGCGTTGTCTCGTGTGTGACATCATGAAAATGCTCTTAGTCACTATAACCGAGAAGGACTTTGTTAATTCTTGTCTGTGCACTTACCGTTTCGAGCTTCTCGAATAGTCACACAATCACTTGGTGTCCTCCTCTCCCCGTCTTTGACCGCAAAGGAAAAACAAAGGGACTAAAAAAAGCGGATATAACTCGCCCCCCCCCCATTTTTTTTGTAGAAATGCTTCTTTGGATTTTTTTACATTGTTGTTAGGGTCTAAAAAAAATAGATTCAGGGAAATGGTGTTGCAAAAAAAAAGACTTTCAGGAACTGAAGAGTGCCAAGCCTCCCTTTGCGCTCGATTTTACAAAAAAAAAAAAAAAAAAAAAAAAATCTTTAGAAAGGGGGAGGGGGGAGGGGGTTGGTCATTAAAAAATGTAACGGATTACAAGGAATCCGTTACGTAAAAAATGTAAGGAAATTACTTTAAAATTACTCTAGCAAATATGTAATTATTCCGTTACTAAATTACTGATAAATGTAAGGGATTACAAGTAATTTCCTTACTTGTAACGGATTGCGTACAAGTCTGGATAGAATGGTAGGAAAGGGCATGACGTCAGCCGCGTAGCCTCCACAAGCCATGCACCCTTGACGCCTCGCCTCTTTCTCATTTTCCTCCTTACCCTCCTCACTTATCAGGCCAACGTGGCCACATCACGTGACCGTAGCTAGCCTTCGTCTAGCCTTCGATCTGATAGAACCTACCGGATGGAGCGCGCGCAAGCCTGCAAGGAATCCTTCTACAATCACTCAATCATCCATCTCACACGTATAGACCTTTTCTGCATACCCTCAATCCAGCGCGAGCGGACCCTCGACCCAGACAGCATCCGGATAATCACGGGCGCACAGTGTTTCCAACAGCGGAGAGTATGGGCGAGTAGGCCTAGCAGCGGTGTTCCGTGCTGTGTTGACTGTGTGGCGTTCGTTCAACTCGTGCTGTGTGGTGCGCTATTTAGTTTTGTGTCGATTCTTTTTACCATGTGAATATGTCGGAAAATCATCGGTCGTCGGGCCATCACTGCGTTGTCTTCAACTGCACAAACAATTTTACGAAGCGAAAACACAATCGCGGGAAGTGGTGCAATGAACACAACAAGCAGCAGCGCGAGTGTGGCTGCAATGTTTTTCAACTGCACGCTTTGCCGAAGGATCCCGATTTGCGACGTCAGTGGATCGCGAACGGGAACCGCGAGGGCTTCGTGCCAAATTCATCATCTCGGGTCTGCTCAGACCACTTCGTCGATGGAAAGCGGACCGAATCCAACCCAGTGCCGATGCTCCGATTGGGTTATCACCGCAAGGTATGCATGACGTGCTACTCTTTTAAATTATTATAAGCATGCCTAATTATCGGTGGCAATCACTCCATTGACCGATAGTTTCGTCGGCACAGCTATGTTTATCGATAAATGGTTTCATGAAGCAAGCCCGGCCTCTTCACATGAAAACATCTTAAGACAATTTGTCGGCAGTTTTCTTTTTTTTTTTTCTTTTTTCCGGGGGGTAGTTTTGCCTGCCGACGTTTTGGTGCGTTTGATGCAATTGGTATCTTTTGGGGATGCGGCTTCGGGTCTCCTTTAGCGGAACGACTGGCGACGCTGAGAGCAGGAAGTAGAGTTTTCGTCATTTCTTGACGCTCTCAGCGTCAACTGCCGGTTCACTGAGTCAATTCCCACAAGCCCTGCATTCTAGAAGAGGCATCTCATACAGCATGCGGTTCGCGCAAGAAGCTTCGATTGAACTTTACAGTGTCGGCGAAAAGTGAGTCACAGGATATTTGTGAGCTGTACAGACATCCTAAATATATTTTTTATCCATAAATCTGAGTAGTCTTTGATCATGCCTGTGGAATTCTCTGCAGGTTATCCTAGGCCGAAGGAAGCTTGAGAGACCATACGTGCCAGCACTCAAGATCCAGGTACGTACCAATACATGGCTTGCACGTGACGTCATTGCGTAGTGCTGGTGGTTATTCCTATTTATTTCTTTGCTTTGAAGTACCACTTCTACGGTGCAAAACAAGCACTGTGAAGGAAATACTCACGGAAGTTTAGCCACCAGCATGGCGGTCCAAATCACGTCAGTGGAAGCTATGTATTGCCGAGAGCTTAAAGGCATACATATCGGGCAACATAGAAATGTTTCTTCTTTGCAGAAACTCTACCAAAAGTCTCCACCGTCTTCATCCTCGTGCCTTCGAGGAGGCCAGGTAGGATGCTTAGAAGTTAGGTCATTATTAATTCGGGTTGGCATGCTTCTTAAATTGTCTGTTATGAAGATGATTTAATTGACAAAGACGGCTTTTTTGTTCACCAGCAGAAGTGCTGAAAGTGGTTAGATTACATTCATTGTTATACTCTGATAGAAACCCCTGGCAAGCATTGACACAAACATTGGACCTCAGTCGAGATCCACTTGGCTACCCAATGTGGTAAGCAGACTCACATGCTTGCCGCTCAACTTTATGGATATTGTGCATTGTTAATGACTGCTCACTTCACTCTCTGCACAGCGATCCCCCTCGAGCTCTGCTGCTCCAGACGCTCAATGTCAGCTAGTAACAATGACGGATGTAGGGGGAACCGCGAGGCTACCCGGCACGGTAAGCAGACAGTCGTAGTTGCTTAAGAGCTCGTGCCGTTCTGTGCACTGTTAATGACCTCTTTGCTTTTGGCACAGCAGACTTCTGCGGCGTGCGCTGTTGCCACTGGCAGTGGGCCTCAATCAGCGACTGTTCAGGGGACGGCGCTACCCAGCACGGTAAGCAGACAGCTGTGGTTGCTTGTGAGCTCGTGCCATGCTGTTCACTGTTAATGACCTCTTTGCTTTTGACACAGCAGACTCCTGCGGCGTGCTCTGTTGCCACTGGCAGTGGGCCTCAATCAGCGACTGTTCCGGGGACGGCTACGCTACCCAGCACGGTAAGCAGACAGCTGTGGTTGCTTGTGAGCTCGTGCCATGCTGTGCACTGTTAATGACCTCTTTGCTTTTGACACAGCAGACTCCTGCGGCGTGCACTGTTGCCACTGGCAGTGGGCCTCAGTTAACGGCTGTTCGGGGGACGGCTACGCTACCCAGCACGGTAAGCAGACAGCTGCGGTTGCTTGTGAGCCCGTGCCGTGCTGTGCACTGTTAATGACCTCTTTGCTTTTGGCACAGCAGACTCCTGCGGCGTGCGCTGTTGCCACTGGCAGTGGGCCTCAATCAGCGACTGTTCGGGGGACGGCTACGCTACCCAGCACGGTAAGCAGACAGCTGTGGTTGCTTGTGAGCTCGTGCCATGCTGTGCACTGTTAATGACCTCTTTGCTTTTGGCACAGCAGACTCCTGCGGCGTGCACTGTTGCCACTGGCAGTGGGCCTCAATCAACGACTGTTCGGGGCACGGCTACGCTACCCAGCACTGTAAGCAGACACTTGTACTTGCCTCTGAGCTTGCACCATATTTTGCAGCATTAATGATTGCTTACTTTACTCTCTGCACAGCAATCCCCCTCAAGCTCTGCTACTCCAGGTGTTCAGCGTCAGCTAGTAAAAGTGACAGTTGTAGGGGGAACCGCTAGGCTACCCAGCACGGTAAGCAGACAGCTGTGGTTGCTTGTGAGCTCGCTCCGTGCTGTGCTCTGTTAATGACTTTGCTTTGCTTTTGGCACAGCAGCCGCCTGCGGCATGCACTGTTGCCTCTGGCACTGGGCTTCAATCAACGACTGTTCAGGGGACGGCTACACTACCCAGCACGGTAAGCAGACAGCTGTGGTTGCTTGTGAGCTTGTTCCATGCTTTGCTCTGTCAATGACTTTGCTTTACTTTTGGCACAGCAGCTGCCTGCGGCATGCATTCTTGCCTCCGACACTGGGCTTCAATCAACGACTGTTCAGGGGACGGCTACGCTACCCAGCACGGTAAGCAGACAGCTGTGGTTGCTTGTGAGCTCGTGCCGTGCTGTGCACTGTTAATGACCTCTTTGCTTTTGGCACAGCAGACTCCTGCGGCATGCGCTGTTGCCACTGGCACTGGGCCTCAGTCGTCAACTGTTGGGGTTACTGCTCGGCTACCTAGCACTGTAAGCAGACACTTGTACTTGCCTCTGAGCTTGCACCATATTTTGCAGCATTAATGATTGCTTACTTTACTCTCTGCACAGCAATCCCCCTCAAGCTCTGCTACTCCAGGTGTTCAGCGTCAGCTAGTAAAAGTGACAGTTGTAGGGGGAACCGCTAGGCTACCCAGCACGGTAAGCAGACAGCTGTGGTTGCTTGTGAGCTCGCTCCGTGCTGTGCTCTGTTAATGACTTTGCTTTGCTTTTGGCACAGCAGCCGCCTGCGGCATGCACTGTTGCCTCTGGCACTGGGCTTCAATCAACGACTGTTCAGGGGACGGCTACACTACCCAGCACGGTAAGCAGACAGCTGTGGTTGCTTGTGAGCTTGTTCCATGCTTTGCTCTGTCAATGACTTTGCTTTACTTTTGGCACAGCAGCTGCCTGCGGCATGCATTCTTGCCTCCGACACTGGGCTTCAATCAACGACTGTTCAGGGGACGGCTACGCTACCCAGCACGGTAAGCAGACAGCTGTGGTTGCTTGTGAGCTCGTGCGTGCTGTGCACTGTTAATGACCTCTTTGCTTTTGGCACAGCAGACTCCTGCGGCATGCGCTGTTGCCACTGGCACTGGGCCTCAGTCGTCAACTGTTGGGGTTACTGCTCGGCTACCTAGCACTGTAAGCAGACACTTGTACTTGCCTCTGAGCTTGCACCATATTTTGCAGCATTAATGATTGCTTACTTTACTCTCTGCACAGCAATCCCCCTCAAGCTCTGCTACTCCAGGTGTTCAGCGTCAGCTTGTAAAAGTGGCTGTTGTAGGGGGAACCGCTAGGCTACCCAATACGGTAAGCAGACAGCTGTGGTTGCTTGTGAGCTCGCTCCGTGCTGTGCTCTGTTAATGACTTTGCTTTGCTTTTGGCACAGCAGCCGCCTGCGGCATGCACTGTTGCCTCTGGAACTGGGCTTCAATCAACGACTGTTCAGGGGACGGCTACACTACCCAGCACGGTTAGCAGACAGCTGTGGTTGCTTGTGAGCTTGTTCCATGCTGTGCTCTGTCAATGACTTTGCTTTGCTTTGGCGCAGCAGCCGCCTGCGGCTTGCATTCTTGCCTCCGGCACTGGGCTTCAATCAACGACTGTTCAGGGGACGGCTACGCTACCCAGCACGGTAAGCAGACAGCTGTGGTTGCTTGTGAGCTCGTGCCGTGCTGTGCACTGTTAATGACCTCTTTGCTTTTGGCACAGCAGACTCCTGGGTCGCTAAACTCGTGGAACACAACAATCTTTGCTTTCTGACATAGCGGGGGGGAGTGACCAAAAGAACGCTGCAAAGTTTCCTCCTCCCTGCGTGCGCACAACTTTCCAACTTTGGACCTTGGAGGGTCGAAAAATACCCCGCGATCCCAAGGCGGTGCACGAGACAGCGCGGGGAGGCGAGCTGGGAGAGCGTTCACACCGTTCGCTTTGTGTTGCCTTCGGGCTCTGTAGCGCCCTTGGGCCGAAACTCGATCCCGTCATGCCTTGCTCAGACGAGGAGCGAGAGCAGACGGCGGGTGTTTGTCTGCTACGATAAGACATTCTCACAGCGGAACCGAAAGAAAGAGTAGATTTTCTTCTCGAAATCGCGTCCCGCGGGCTACAAACTCCAACTGCGAGCTTTAATTGTAAGCGTCTGATATTTCACGGAGAGAGGAATCGACGACCCGTGCTTTATTCGTAAAATTTCAGTCGCTATGTTGCCGTACAGACGCTGAAACCTACCAGTGTGTAATGAAAGGCTCAGGACAAACACAGAGGCCGCGAGATCTCACATCATCCGTGTGCGGGTGAAAACTGGATCATTTGTCGACAAAGCTCCCACAGCAAAAACCTGTGACGTATTCAGTCAGCGTCCGGGAAAGCTAAACATGAAGACGTCGCCTGAGGCTTGAGCAAAATCATATTTGAACGTCAGCTATCTTGCCCCGCGTCGTATTTGGTTTGAGAAAGCTCTCGCTCTCAACGTCCTCACCAGGGAAATAAAAAGTCTTACAAAGCGTATTGCTAGGTATTCCAACGAACTAGATTTAAGCCATACCCTTTCAGTGGTTCACTCATAATACCATGCTTAAAACGAAGCAAGCTTTTGCGCGTACAATGCCATCAATATTCTTTAGTGTATGCTGTTTTGTAGTCAGCTGGTTTCGGAAACTTACGCCGTCTGTAGATATCTCTGACAGCCGAGTTGCTTAATTGGAAGTCATCGCAAATATAAGTTACACGTTGCAGCAACCAAAGTTTATAGATAAACGATGGCAGCGACTGCACTCTCGCATTCCCACCCATCACGTCGAACCAAAAGGCGGAAGTTTCGGTTTAAGGTCAGTACTTTTCTACAACACCTATGGCCTCAGCACTCGACGGGTGCAATGCATTAGAACTCTCACAGCCGCTGGCATCACCGGCGGCCATTGCTTGACAACAGGCAATACACGCAAGTCTAAGGGAGAAACACGCTAAAGTAGGAAGCTTGTACGCGGTGCTCAAGGGCGAGTATTTTATGCCATGCTGGGATCATTATATGGGGTGCTTGGAGATCAAATAGACATTCGTCTAACGTTCAAACCTAGGTATAAAAAAATGGTCCAGAGCATTACCGACTTTACCGACGTCGCTTGCTAATGCGTTTAATATTGTTGCCCACAATATTAACTGTCATTTGTGGAAAACACGATAGAAGTGTCTTTTTCGAGAACAACCTACTAACGTAATAAAAATGAGTTTTCCCGTTTCTCCTATAGCAAGCATTAGCTCGTATCAAGCGATGACCGCCGGTGGTGCCCCTCAACCCCAGCAATACAGGCCTCTATCCGCGATCCAGCCTACTAAGAGATCAGTGGTATCAGTTTTCGCGATGATAACGTAAACAGCACCAGACTGCCAAATCTTAAGCAAAGCCTGTCGTCTGCAGCTTCACTCGGAAGTACCAAAGCACCACAACGCGGGACAGGTTCGATAAGAGTTTCAGCGGTTTCAGTTTCGTTTTCGAGTTCGTCGCCTTGGCGGGGCAGGCATGTAAACTTTTTTCAGACAATATTTTCAGTGGAATTTGAGTGGAAAACGCGACATGAGTCCTGTCCACGCACCCAACGACGCCGGCAAGCATGCCGTCGGCTCAAGCGAAGCCCTCCTTGGTGGCGGCCTTGCTTTTCGTATGTTAATCGAGCAGCTGCCGAGGCACTCGACGATGGCAACCGCAGCAACTCTGACAACCCGGCTCACAGTCATCTGGGAGACTGACAGGTGCTCGTCAGTTGCCACCATGCCTTGAAAGCTACCGGTTCCGAAGAACCGGAGCGCGCAGAGAACTTGCTGTTCCACGGTGATGGTAGACGCGATTGTCCGCCGCCTCCGGAGTCCGGGCGCCGAACGAAGCTCTTCGCACAGCCAATGCACAACGGCCTTCGATAGCCGGTACTGTCGCCGAAGGTCGTCGTCGGGGAGTTGAAACGCTTCCTCGCCTCCCGGTGGTCTCGGTGGCAACGCCAACAGTGGCGCAAGATAAGCTCAACCGCAGCGTACAGCACCGCCATGTTGACAAAGTTTAACTTCGCCTCGATCCGAAGCGAAGATTTCGGGCTCAAACCGCGGCTCTCGCAAAGTTCTGAAACGTCACTTTGACGTCAGCGACAACTTTGACAGACGAGGTTTTTAATCCCTTTCTTTTTTACACAAACTTTGGAGGGATTTGGAGCGTCAACAGGTCGCCTAGGGACAATCTGCAAAGCATTAATTTTAGCTTAGCTTAGGAATGTAGGGACAAACGGGCTCTACGTCATCAGCGAAGCAGTTCAATCAGCGGGCTCCTCACTACTCTCACGCGCTGCAAGCGCGCCTTGATGAACTTTGCTACATTCTGCCGCTCTCAAAGAAATGAGCGTTCTAATGATTGACACTTCGCTTGACGCAACGTCAGCGTCTCGAGAGTCCAATTAGCGCGTTCCACAAACTTCGGGCGCAAAGTTGTGCTCGACAAGTTTAGCGACCCTGCGGTGTGCACTGTTGCCACTATCACAGGAATGGCAGTGCATAACAAAAAACAGTTTTTACACACCGTAATAAACTGCAATACAGAAATCACACATATGCCGAGGTAGTAACTAACATTTACGCCGACTCAAAAGTTTACACAATGTGCACAACAGTGACTTAAAATTGGTGAAGCGAATTGCAGGAAAACTACAAAGTGGTGACTTTTGCTTAATGGATGTGGCACCATTAGCTCAATATCCTTGCCATATTACAGTTTGTCCTATTTTAAGTCTTCAGCAAATAGTACATAGATGCTTTGCGCGCGTCGGTTACTCGAGCCGCCACCAGTCGGCGCACTCTCATAGCCGTTTTTACTTTTGCTTGCAAGCAGGGCAGGTAGGACTTGTATACGGTACCTACATAGGGGCTTCCAAAACTTCGTTTGCGCTTGTTTGTGTGCGATTGCAATGGGAGGCGGCAGTGGGCTGCGTAAATGACGTCCAGTGGGAAGACATGTTTTGTTGTATGCAACAACTGCAGTGGTGACGTTAAGTTTTGTTACGATGCTATGTGCGATCGACATGCATCCGTAGCGCATCATGTGTAGTCGTGGACATCTTTAAAAAAAGGTCCACTTGTTATAATAGTTAGTAGTAAATAAATCACCACATATGTCATTCTGTATGCAAGATGTTGGTGCCTTTGCGAAATTGATGCAAAGCGTCTATGCGCCAAACTGATTTTTATAGATCTGAACACTGCAGCAACAGCATAAGTTTCATTTTTTTATTAGTGTCATGTATGCTATTCACTTTGCAGGTCACAACAAAGAACCAAGAAACCCAGTGGGAGGTCTTAGAAGTGGCCGATCACAACTACTGTGTCAAGATGCCAAGAACAGCTGTTTGGATTTCGATGTCAAGTGCTGATATCGAGTTTTACACTGGCGTAACAAGGGTTGTTTTTTTATCTTTAGCTGAGTCGGTAGCTTTGATGAGCACAGCGAATTCTCGCGTGCCTCTCGAAGATCAGCTGCTGCTCACTTTGATGCGGCTACGTCTGGGCCTCCTTTATGGGGATCTTTCCAGAAGATTCAACATATGTGTAAGTCGCATCTGCTTCATCTTTAATAAGATGCTTGAAGTCTTGAAAAGAATCATGCAGTATGTCGTCATCTGGTTGCCACGATCACGCATACAAAGTAGCATGCCAGCCTCTTTTGTACAGAATGGTTATAGCAAGACGACATGCATTTTTGATTGCATGGAGATAATTTTGCAGAGGCCGAAGAAGTTGATGGCCCGTGCCCAGACGTACAGTTCCTATAAAGCTGCAAATACAGTGAAGTTCCTCACTGTAATTGCACCTAATGGGGTCATAATGTTCGTGTCTGATGCCTATGGTGGACGGGCCTCGGATAAGTACATTGTAAGGAACAGCGGGGTGGAAGATTGCCTACAAAAGGGTGACGAAATTATGGCGGATCGAGGCTTCTCACTGGAAGCCCACTTGGAAGCACGAGGCATCAAGATGAATGTCCCTGCTTTCACGAAAGGTAAGCTAATTTCATGACTGCTTTTTATAAAAAAGCTGTGAATATGCATTTATCAGTGATGGAGCTGCTGCACCATTTGCGCCAAATTGCCATTTTACCGCAAACTTTCGCCGAGACAATCCTAAGGAAACAAAAATACAGACGGAAGTCTTATAAGGGCACATGGGGATGTGAACCAATATCGTCTGCACAGGTAATGGAAAACGAAGTTGGGAGAGCACTATCATCATGATCAAAAGGAATTAAGAATGAAGCTGTCTCTGGCCATAGGCTATAGCCATGTAAGCGTAGTCGAGTCGCCAAGCTCTACAGCGCCACCAACTTCCACGCTTCCATGACGGGGAGCACGGATCCCGTGCTCCCCGTGCCTCTGCATGTGCAAACGTAGGGGATGTTTTTAAACTTCCCGTGCACCAGTTGCCAGAGGTTTGGAGAACTCTGGCTGCAGTGCTGGGAAACCTTGACTGCCATCTGCATTTTCGCTTTCAATGCACAACGATAAGTTTTTGAAATGTTTATGGTCACATGTTTTTTGTCAATTTGTGTTAACCTCTTTGAGTGATAATACTGAAGAAAAAACACCTGGAGAGAACAAAACTTTGTTTCCCTCTTGTTCACTCATCTTGTTTTCTTTATTTTTTATTTGGTCATAGCAGGTGGGTTGATATCATTTGGGCGGACAAAATTGAACCCCGAATTTGGTTGTATTGGGGATTTAAAAAAAAAAAAAAGTTAGATACTGCGAGTGTTAGATTGAAAATAATCTTCGAAAACACAGAACACTAGGAATATGCAACAATATATTAAATATCATGACTATTTTTAATGACTATTCTCAGACATATGACGAATGAGTCCATTTGTTTCTTACGTGCAGCCTGGCATTTCTGCAAGTGGATACTTCCAAGAATTTCATTGAGACTGGTGCATAACAGTATTTCTTTATCTCATTATGGGGCTTCAGCAAAGGCACTGCTTGAGCATGTGCAAGTCCTGGTGTCCTTGTTGCATGGCACAATCTCCTTGGGCAATTCAAGAGACGCAGAATTCTATGAATGGCCACCTAGCACTCTGGTTCCTGCAGATATCATTAAAACCTCCCATGTATGCCTTTTAGGCATCTGAGGAAGCTGTGGCCTGTCTTGTGAAAAGTTTTGCCCTTTTTGCAAGAAGTGAGACTAACTGGAATGATGTGCAAACACATTTGGCTGTGTCTGTATTCACTGCATGGCCTGACAAAATTGGTGGTGGCCTGTGCTCAATTTGTGGTTTCTCCATTTGGCATACCTTGCATGAAGTAAACAAGTAGGAAGTCGTGTCTTACTTATTACTCTCTTACAAAGTTCAGTAACGTTATATTTTCTTTTTCTTTCAGGAAAACCCCAGCTGTCAGAGTCCGAAGTGACAAAAACTCGACGAATTGCGTCTGTGCGTATACATGTCGAAAGGGCGATCAATCGCATCAAAACGTACCGCATCTTTAAATCTTCTTTGTGCATAACCTCTCGCCGAACCCTGAGCGACATGGTTTTCGTGTGCGCTGGTTTGTGCAATCTGAAAAGGCCACTTATTGCACAACAAGTTGATGAGGTCTAACACAGTGCAGGGACAAAGACATACCTTTATTTTTATCACAGTCCCCGTGAACATCAAATTCATCAATGCACCTAATACATCACTTGGGCAGTTCTTATTCGTAAAGAGAATGTTTCGTGGCGAGAACGATGGAGAGCGGTGGTGCGCATGTTAGTTGTGCGAGATCAGATCAGCACGATGGCCAATATGCTACCGAGCGGACGTGTTGTTTGAGTATCTTATCCGTCCCTGCCACTAGTCTGCTGATCCCGTATTACACGGCCATTTACAGCTACTGTGTTCGGCGTCATTGCCTGCTTATGTAAAAGGAAACTCAAGAGCGCTATTCCACAATGTCGAGCAGGGCTTACCACTGTGGTATTCTACGAGAGTTGTCTGAACGGGCTAACTTTCAGCCCGTTGTTGGAATTCGCCAGAGATAGCACGGGCGTCCCTAAACAATTGTCAGAGCCACCAAACATTTTTGGCGCCAATTGTCAGACGCCCGAAAATAATATGAACGGCTTCCTCCCGTTTATCATTGTGAAATACATATCCTCGTAGGTGTTCCTTCAAGTGACTCTTCAGGAAAGTCACTGGGAGCCTTGAAGTGTTGCATCACCGTCCATAGTCTCCAGTCCTCGCCACCAGTGAATTTTTCCTCCTGTCATTAGAAGGAGCGCGTACAAGCACGCCAATTTCAAGACGATGAGCTGAAGGAAGGATTTTAATATTTCATGGATGTGACAAAGCAGTCTGGTTTTCCAAAATCCAAGGAGTTTTTAAGAGACATGTTAAGTGCATTGTTGGTCATGGGGACTATAATGAAAATACAAGAATGTCCTAGTCATTGAAAGTGTTAAGGGGTGCCCAAACAGAACCGACAAATCGGTCCCGACTCTCTCAGACTCCCGATTTTTGTCGGTGTGGAAATTGTTGCTGCAGGGGGAGAGATTGACCAAAGGATGGGCTTGCCCTCTCCCAACAATTAAGGAGTGCCCTCCCTCAAAAAGGTTCCGAGATGGCGAGCCTAGGCTTTGGTCAGTCTCTCCCCCCGCAGCACCCTTTCCACACCGACAAAAATCTAGAGTTGGAGAGAGTCGGGACCGATTTGTCGGCTCTGTTTGGACACCTCTTTGCTTCTGCTGCATTGGGCTAAATAAGGATGGTAACAAAAAGAAGTTGTGTGTATGTGTCTTTCTTGAATCAATATAGCAATTCACCAATACAGATCCACTGGTCTTCCATCTTCACATTAGCACATTAGTGGAAGGGCTCTGAATTTTTTTCTCTTTTTGTGTGGTTTTAGGCATGCTGTTACCTGTAATTGTCCATGAGTTTCACAAGGAATAAATTATCCATTCTGGAAAAAAAAACAATTAATTGGTCTGTCTGTCCTTTGTAGTTCTGCATGACGATATGAAATGGCAAAAAGCCTTGAGCTGCTACACTCACCATCTCGGCCACACCATAATTGTTTTTTTATACTGCTGGAGACTGCTTTCACCAGAACAATGTGTGACAAGTAAAAGCGGACAGTACAAAAGGAAATTTTATTTTCACACAGTTGGCCAAAACTTGCAAATCGTAACCAAATACAGAACTGCAGATCTCTTCGAAACTCCCGAGGAGGCGAAGCACCCAGTCAAAAAAGACTAGAAGGCCGCAAAAACTGGCGTAACCTGGTGACCAAAACGCAAATGAAATGTGGGTCATTGGGGTCTGACAGGTCAAGAGCTTGAATCGGGGAAGCAAGCCTCCTAACCTTGAAAACATGCAGTCAAAGCATGGTGATTTTTCCAAAATGGCCTAGAGGTCCCGTTGTAAAGTGTGCTTGAGTGCATGTGTGGTATAAACATAGTATGTAAAAATTAATGGCAAGCACTCATGTGCAGTGTGACAAGTGAATCAATGCACATGGTACTATTGAGGAAATATTAAATGCGAGCAGCAGAGCATGTGCCTCTCGGCACAGGCTGCGCCACCTGGAACTGAGCCTAGGGGTGAGAGTGTGTGACCTACTCTTATGTGTATACGCTCGCCGCTTCCCAAGCTTCGGCGTTGCGCCTCATGGTGTGCTTAAAGTAGCGCCATTGCCTTCCAGTCCCCTAAAAGCTACAGCTAAGTCAGCTGTGGTGTGGCAATAGCCATACTTGCATGGTATGTTGAAAAGACCTTGCGATGGAGCTGTGGCAAGAAACTTGTGGAGCTCCTCATCGTTGCGGAAGGCGTGAATCCTTTTTGGCTTGGGCACATGTGTGTCCGTACTTGTAGATGGTCCTCTTTCCAGTCTGAAGCTAATGTCGTGGAGAGCAGCAGGCACAACGTTCTTTCTTGTGCCCTTGTTCCATTGCATGGCTGCATCTGTACACGTGCTGCCAGTGAAGCCTCTGCTTGTTGCTGCGTCCACCTTCCATAGCACTGCCCAATGTGGCTACACACTCTAGCCACTCCGGCCATGCAGGTGCAGCCTGCCGCCACAACTTGACCTTCTGGACTGCGAACTTTGAACAGCTGCCTTTAGTATCGCAAAGTCTCGATCAATCTCATGCACGAGCACCTGCCTGACCCAGCCACTCTTCAGATAATTATAAGCATTTTTCATGTCGCATGCTTTCGTGTGGAGTAAACAATAAATGATGTCTGCCGAGCGGACATCCGGCCACTTCCTCCTGTCATCTTCCCAACGTGTGATGTCTGCTGGATGTGGGTAGTGGCTGTCTTCTACAGACAAAAGAAGTTTCAGGGTCAGTACAAAAAGATATGGCACCATCATGGGAATGTGAGGCCTACAGACAGCTACAGCATTAACCCTCTATTCATAATGAAAGATTACGGCTGAACTAATTCTTTTAGAAGCTCAATGCACAACAATATCTGCATCATTATATTGACTGGCTAAATAGCAATAACTATAGAGGAATTACTACTGTGCTACTACATTCCAACACGGAAAATTTTGCGCACGTATGTGCAGCAAGGCTACGAAATGCGGCTCCTACAAAAATTATGGACTAATCATTAAAGAGCTATAACTATTTACCACTGTGAGTACGGCAGTTATTTTACTGATTCTGTCCACAGCTTCTCATGGATACATGGCGGTATAAAGCGTATTTATTGGCACCAAACGTGGAAATTACCAGTTGCGTGGGGTACGCGCCCTACACTCGCGCGTTTCGGGGTATGGTGGACAGCTCATGTGATGTGCACGAATTGTTTGTCCGCCGACTCGTTCGGCAACCGCCGAACGAGTCGGCGGTTGCCCATGGGTTGCGACACCAAGTGATCGCAACACTCGCTATGTGCTGGACAACAATCGGCCCACGCCCGCCGACTTGGGACAGTCGTTCTACACTGTATTCGTACAGTCGACCGCGACTTGCCCACAGACGGGAAACAACATTAGCAATTGACGGTGATAACTCACCTCCGATGTCAATGGTTCGCGTCAAAACGCTCGGCATCGCCGAGGTCGCGCTGGACGATATAGCATTGACCACAGTAAAAAATCCACCACAAAAAACAAAACGGGAACGTTGATAAACAGATACCTATGACAACAAATTCGGCTAGCCTGTCGGCGTGCGTGCTTCGCGACGAGTAGCCGCCCACCGTAAGTTCCGGTAATGGCCTGCAAGCCGGATCTGTTGGTTGCTCCTCAAGTACTCAGCCAAGCCGAGTCAGGGTCTCCCCATACTCACAACGTTGCCTACTCCTCGTCTTTTTCCGCCACTATCTGAAGAACTAAGCCGCCAGACGGCGCCCTCGACGCCGCGAATAGAAGATGGCGGCGCTCTTGCAGAAAAGGTCTATAGTTCGAAGCCAATAGCGCTGCGTCATGCACAGCTTTGACGGTGTAACGAAAAGCCAAGACGACCGTTTCTTCTTGGTAACAGTGCAGAAGCTCGGGATGACGCTGCGCTATTCGAACCACCATTCACACACCCCTCCTGTCTGACGCTCGGCGATAAAATGCGTGCGGGAAAAAAAAAAAAGTATAAAGCTGCCAAGACTGAGTTTTTTTTGTTTTTTTTTCATTTTACAGCGTGTACGTTAACGCTTCGATTCTATTTTGAAGGGTCCGCGAAAATCAGTTTCTAAACGTATCACGCTATGACTTACTACAGAGGTGCCCAAAGGTGGTACACTCATTAATTGATTGTAAGCATACATATAAAATCTCAAAAGTAAAAAAACAAAAGACACGAATTAATATTAATGTGTGCATTCAAAGTACATGGAAAACAGTTTTTGATTTTTCGTAATTTGATCGGGTGAGCTAATCTTTCCACAATTTTAGTGAAAGCTTCAACCACCTTCGGGCACCTTTGTAGTAAATCGTACCGCAATACGTTGAGAACCCGATTTATGCGAACCGCGCAAAATAGGATTGAAACTTTAGTGTACACGCTGTATAACTCTTTTTCGACTTGGTGCGCAGGAGGGGAAAGGGGACGGGCACGCTTGCCAAGGTGCAGCGAGCCGCAGTTGAACCCGCGAAGAGCGCGTTCAAGTGCCACTCCTGCTTTAGGTGCAGGCATTCGCGGGTTCGAGTTCGCCACCCCTGCTTGAGGTGCACGCACTCGAAAGAGACGCCGTTGTCATCTTGTGGCAGCTAGGATAAGAACGGCGGGGAGGTCTCTGTTTTCCCGCCTCCAACGTGAGCCTCCTGCCTTCGATAGCACTTCGTCGTCTTTGGACGTCTCGTGAGCTTCGAGCGTGCACGCGCAGCTGCCGAAGCACGACGGACGGCAAGGAACGCGTGCCAGAGGCATTTGGAAGAGACGATACCTTTCGTTCAGTTGCCATGACTGCATGCGGTCTTGTTTCGGACTGCAAACCGAGGGAAGTCGGTCCACGCTCCAGGCAATTACCGGCCGGACCCTGCGACTAAAGTGCGAAACGTTTTCTGCCACTCGAGAAACTCCGTACTTCACGCGAGTGAGAACTTAACCTAGAGACTCACCGAACACGGCGAACTTCTTGTTCGAGTCTATGCGTCTATGCTACCTCGCTGCTTCTATCTACCTCGCAAAAAAAAAAGAAAAAAAAAAAAAGAAAAAAAAATAATATTATAGAGGGAAAGGAGGAAGGAGAAAGAGTAGAATTCCGTGACTTGCTTTTGAAGTCACGTGACACGCGCAAGCGGCTGTTCCGAGTCGTGTGGATGCCACCCCCCTCACCGCTCCATGCGCAGCAGACGACGCACGACGCCATTGCGCCCGCCGCCCGCCCGCCAACCACCGGACACGATAGCTGCCTTCCGCTTACAAGCCCGGTTGAGCGCTAAGCAGAAGAAACCGCAGAGCGCGCCGAAGTTACGTGTTGGAAATAAAGCCGATTGTCTGATCGCTAAATGGAACTTGCCGAGACCGACGTCCTCGTTATCCTTCGCGTCGCGGCAATACATCGTAAGTTGTTTGCGGCGTACTCCCCAGTCCAAAAAGCTGCTGGGGGCCTTGTCAAGCGTCAGTTGAGCTCGACAAGTTGTGTGGTGTGAGACGAAGGCGAGTTTCCTATGTTTTGTACGTGCAGTCTCCGTCATACGGCTGCGCATTGCGCGATACGTCAATTCTGTACGTGCGAATCGAACTGTACAAACTACACCACTTCGTATTTACACCCGACTACGTTAACGCACTCTTGTTTACGTTAGGTATAAGGCTTAAAAGCGCAAACAGACAGGGACAATAGAAAATAACACAAACGACAGGGACAAGGCGCTACTCTCAACTGATTTATTGGAAGACCGTTCAACGCTTATATGGACAACTCATCTACCGTTGTCATTTCAAACAACGCCAACAACCAATAAAACACTTTACAGACACCCATCTAGATAGGTCACTTCTTTATCTAGTAGGCTAGCAGATGGCGCGCTGATGCACTTGTCACTCTTCTTTTTAATAAAGAAAGCCTCTATAATCTCCCGCTCTGTCTTTTCTTTCGCTTTTTTCAAGAACGCCGTTGACTCTAAAAGCGGTTCACAGCCGCAACGCTTACAGTGCTCAGACAGATGTCAGACAGACAGTTGTTGCGAACAGATAGTTTGTGTTCTCTTGCCCTGTCATTGAAACAGCGTCCTGTTTGTCCTATCCTACGTTGTTGCAAGCATGTGGCGCAGTGGTTGGTGGGCCAAGCTTTTAATGCCTCATCTCATCTCTGCACATCTGTATGAGCAAAGGGCATGATAAGTGATGCACCACTGACAATCGGCTGGTTCACCGAGCATGCAGCCTCCAGTGCCCTGTCAATTAAGCGGTGAATGAAGTCTAAAGTTGGTATATAAAAGCCGTCTACTGCTCTGCTCTCAGTCATGCCACCCTCGACCAGTCCAGTCGTTGAGCTTTAAGCCAGGTTAACCAATGACTGCCTCGTGCCACCGCGCATGAAGGTGTCGGTCACGAAACAAAGCCGGATTTGCGTCTACCCGCACCTTTGAGAAAACTGGTCCTGCCATTACCCACACCTCGTCGAGATAGAAAACTTTCGGGCCCTTTATATCCTGTGTTGTACTATGCCCCAAGAGGTACCTCTGTTGAAACGGGGCGATCTTGACCCCCCCCCCCCCCCCCCCCCCAATTGGAAGCGCCGCCTACTCTTTCATAGATGTTGCTCCTTTCGGCAAAATGTCTGTGGCGACAGCTGGAGCTTGTGCAAAAGGGGACATCATAGCTCTTTTCAAAGCACTCTGTTCTTCCTCAAGAGCGGCTAGTTCATCCAAGAACAGTGCAATGTTGCTTGGTGGTCTGTGATCGCAGACCACCGGTCATAGCCCCACCGACGGCACTGACGTCACTCAGGTGACAAGCTTTTCACATGCATGACGTGGCTCCAAGCCATACTTACTGTGGCTAGCGACAACCCGTAAAGGGCATGCCCTGGCCCTCTGACCCACGCGGAGTGCAGTGAAGGAAGTGGAATGGGCATCGGTGACCAATTCGCTGCAGTTATCCATAACTCTTAATGTTTCACTGCTGTCTCGTCAAGGGTGCAGGCCCGCTCTTTGATGCGCGTAGGTAGAAGCCATCAGCCGCAAGCATCGGACACCTGGGGTAGAAAATTTAGGCACAACAAAGCAATAATCATAAGAAGAGTGGGGCGAGCCGGTGAATGGCGAACACATTGAAAGCAGGCACATATAGAAGTATTTCTGTTACCTCGTCTCATGCCCGAGCATTATTATGGATAATATACATCAATAATGCCTGTCTCGCAGTGACTTTCTCGTCAAAATGTAGCAGAAAATACAACTAGTTGCATACGAAAGGAGAAGTGGAACAGAGAGGCACACTTATTTGTCGTCACTTTAACATGCACATTGATGGAAGAGTACAACTCTTCACGATCGATCTATAAGCAGAACCGCTTAGCAGTTCTGCTGCAGGTGTGAATGTGCCACGAGGCAGAATACAGTATTGGTGCAGAAAACGCCATTCCTAAACAAGTAGGCCAAACAGATGAGCATTATTACCCGCCACAAATTAGACGCGCCGGGAGGTCTATTTGCGTCGTCTGATCTGTTGTATAAATCCCGTCTTTCGACAGAACGCTTTGTTGACTGCGGGAGCTCATCAAAAGCTGACATTCCCAACGCGCCGCCGGCGGTACCCTGGGCCAAATGCAGTGCGGTGCCTCAATACGATCATAACGCTGCACATCTCGAATTCTCAAACCTTCGTATTTGAAACTCTGGGCAGTAACTCTGAACCGTTATGCCGAGAACGACATGGGAAACACCTTGCTGCCTTCTACAGGGTGTCAAAAAAATTACAGTTGTTTTTTTTTCTTTTGCAAAAATAAACTAGGCATCGCCGAACGCTCATTCTCCGCTCGAAGGTAGCGCTAGAGGTCACAACCAGATGCCAGTGTTTCAGCCCGATCCGATATCTTATTCAAAAGTTATAAGTGATTTTCTGAAAATTTCAATGGGAAAATGGAGCCCATTTTTGCCCGTTTTCGGTATCTGGTGCCATAGAGCCCCATGTATTCGAAAACTCCGTCGGCCGCCATTTCCCCATTGAGATTTTCAGAAAATCACTTATAACTTTTGAATAAGGTATCGGATCGGCTTGAAACGTTGACATCGGGTTGTGACCTCAAGCGCTACCTGTGGGCGGAGAATGAGCGTTCCGCGATGCCTAGTTTATTTTTGAAGGAAAAAACAACAAACAACAAAAAGTTTTTTTTTTTTTGTGACACCCTGTAGTTTGAATGGGTAGCCACTCCCGTTGATTATCTTTGTTCTCTTATTTGTCCCCGGCGCTGCGTGAGGTAGCCACGCGCTATCAAATTCTACCGCAGCAGTGTCGAAGCGACGATCGAACGCCACCAGTAGGTAAAATTCACTCACCTCTTACGTTCCGAACACACGTCCCACGGGCCTCAACGTGGCGAGATGGGGCCCGCTCGCTTGCACGAATGCACTGTGGACTTCACCGCCCATGCTCCTTCCCAAGCATGGAATCCCACGACCTACTCCATGATCATTCCACTCGGCAATACGGCGGCACATAACACGACAACGTAACGAAAAACAAAGACCGCTCGAACCGACGCTACCGCTCCAAGAAGCGCCCAACGAACAAGTTGGAGCAACAAAAAGTAAATAGAAAAAATCGTAAGGGTGCAGGCGAGCTGGTGAACATTAAGACTTGTGCCTATCTCAAATACTCTACTCAAGATACTGTATCTTAAATACTTTTTGGAGTATCTTGGTATCTTGCAAATACCTTTGATGGAGAGTATTTAATACTCTATTTTAATTACAATTCCGAGTATCTTGTACTCATTATCTTAAATACATTTTTGACATTCCGCCATTTTCCGAGTTTTTCGGTAGGAAGTGGCGTGGGCGTGGCACGAGCAAACGTGAACATTCTTTCGAGCAACCGAATCCTGTGACTTTAACTGAGCTAGTGAAAATATCGCTTTTTTGCCGACTGTGACTCATATTTCAGCCCAAAGTTCGTACAATGAAGGTTCTCCCCTTGCCTTCCCAAAGGCGCCTTTTGTTCCTATAACGTTTCCCCCCAAAAAATCCTCAAACAAAAGGTGTGGTTTTACGGAAGTAAAGATGCCACCCTGACCCTGAGGCGCAAGCAGACCGGAAAAAAGACCAACGAGAACAATGCAGACTTGAGTGTCAAGAAAATAACAAATAGAGGAAATGAGAAGTGGACACACACGAAAAAGTAGACATTTTTGTTTTGCTTTTTGTATATTTGACCCTGCTAAGGCAAAACGTCGAGGTTTTTTTTTTTTTTCTTTTCTTTGTGTTGTCAGTCCGGCACTTAATGCTCTCGCGAACACTGTCTGTAAGCGAACATTGATAAGCAGGGAACAGTACAGGAAACGAACTAGGAGCTGGATGACTCTCAAAACGCCAACAAAAGTGTCCCCCGACGTTGAGTGCTTTTCTGAACGCAACCTACTTGAAGAAGGTGCGACCACTGCCGTGGTTATTATGTGGGTTCTCTTCGTTATTCATTCACTCATATCCGTGTCCCAAGTTCGTTTATAGTGAAATCCCCGTATAGGAAATAGGGATTGTAGCTAAACGATGCGTCTAAGGTGTGCCGCAGGATGTGATATTCAGCGATGTCACTCTGACCCGTTTGTCACCCCCACACCTTGGTGTTTACCCAACACAAGGCCTGCGCACATGCCCACAGGCCTTGTGGGCATGTTCGTGTCATCTTTTTTAATAGAGCGCAAGGCACAGTAATGAAAAAATACAAACAATTAGTGAAGTGACGTTAGGTGCCGGATCTCCCCCGAAAGCTGTCGTCAGGGGATGCGAACTTGACCCACTTGGGCTTTTGTGCTGAACTGGGCACTGTGCATGCTGCATTGTTCATGCAGGCGGAGTGGTAACAAAAGACCCCCTCTTTCCCCTCACCGGAGAACACGAACTCCAGCCGAACGCTGACGCCGCGGCTGAGCCATTGTATTTGTTGTCCCCATCTATCTAGTTCTAAAGTTAACCACTTGGGGCGCCACGGTCTGATCTCCTCCCCAATAGTTAAAGCGACCTCTTTCTTGTTGTCCCAGAAATGTTTTGTAACATCTATCAGTCATATTGCCACGCGCGTTGCCCTGCGAGCGCATGGCCGAACGGTTACCGCGCTTGGCTCTCGCGCGGACGCTCTCGCGCGGAGGCTCCGGGTTCGATACCGGAAAGCCGACTTCTCTTTTATTTATTCCTTCAACTTGACATTCTGGTAAGTTCGAGAATTTTGTCATCTGATCGAGTTACGAATGTTCTACGCGCTGAACGTTCTACGCCGAATGTTCCAGAAACCCACGCGGGTACAAAAGGTGCTCCGAGTGGCGGTCCCGAGTCAGTCTCGCCCCAGCTGTCGATCTTGCTGTTTCGCCGACATCGACGCCTGCGACGCTAGCCTTTCTCTATTTTGTTTTGGGAACAAGTTCGCCCCCTTAAATGTTTAGTTTCTTTATTTATTCGCCGCCTCGTCATTGATCATTCGTGACAATATTTTGCTCTTTATAGTCGGACTGCATAAAATAGCCCTACGATACTTTTTTTCCCCGTTTTGTGTTGTTGCGTGCTAATAAACCATTCTGGTAACCCAGATATGCGTAGCTGCATAATTGTCGTTGACAATGACATCGATACAAATTAGGCAATGCAGAAGTATCTTCAAAAGTAACTGAAATACATTTCTAAGTATTTGTACTCTACTCAAGATACTTTACAGTGAAAGTAACTTGAGTAGTATTTTAAATACTTTATGAAGCAGGTATTTAGTAACTTAACTTAAATACTTTTATCGAGTATTTTGTCCAACACTGACATTAACCATGTTGAGTTAACCTGAGACTGGGGTAGAGAAGAAACATGAAAACGTAGAAGGGACAGAAAATAGACAGGACGACGTCTCAAGAGACGTCGTAGAGACGTCGTAGACGTCGTAGAAAATAGACAGGACGACGTTGAGACGTCGTCCTGTCTATTTTCTGTCCCTTCTACGTTTTGATGTTTCTTCTCTACCGCAGTCTCAGGTTAATTCAACATGGTTAAAAAGTACATACAAAACAAAACAAAAAATATACTTACACTCAAAAAATAAAACTGAAAAAAGCAAAACAAAAACAGACGTCACTTTCGTTTTTTGTTGTTTTCTTGTTTTTGTTTGTTTTTCTCAGCCAATAGGCGTTGCAACCTTATTGCCACGCAGGATGGAGGAACGCAATACACCACGCCCACCCGACATCAAACGAAACGGTTCACGTGCCTTTTTCCACAGGAAAATTCACCTCTCTTCTTTCTTCTCCCCGACTTTCGTACCCTTTTACACAATTGAAGTAATTTGTTGGGAGCCTTAAAACTACCTGTACAACGCCTCGCATCATTCTTAACATTGTGCGATACACCGTGTAGGTACGGGAGCACCACCGGCCTACTTGATCTTTCCCGTGGTGCCCGACTTACAGGAACTTTCAAACCCTTAATTAGCCCTGCTGACACTTCCTCGATTACTCGTAAAGGAGAACCTGCTTCCGTCAAAGCAAGCAGAAGCGGGATCACAGCACCATGGTACAGCCCATGCGCCGCGTACACATGGTAGAATAGCGACGGCGCCACTTTGAAAGATCGTTCCATGAACCATGCCCACGTAGTAGAAAGGCGCTCAAAGTTTTGGGTGTGCCGAAAACGAGAAGACGGTCCTTGCCTTCAGAACCGCTGTCATGAGCAAGAAAGGGCTCCTCATGTACCCCAACTCCTGGAAAAGATATGAGACGTATTAGTCTAAATTGATCAACTGGGTAGTCAATAGGAATTTATGGTGCAAGGACTTGAAGTACATCGTACACGTGTGGTAGAATTGTGCCTTCCCGCCGTTTTGGGAGAACGTATGAACTTTGGCGTGCTTGTCTTTGCTTTCGAAGGGTACGCTGCAGCATGCTTGGCGAGGGCATCTGGGAAGCCTCATGCTCACTGACAGTAGCGGCGGCATCAAGTAGGATCCAATGTGGTGGGTCGCTTCCATTTTCTGCGGTAAAATTGTACACAAAAAGACAGTTTCGAAACTACGCTGGCACTTTCCAAAATATAAAAAGTCAAAATATCTTATCTGCTTTTCTCTTTATGCTTTGACGGACTTTCAGCATGTTGGTCTCAATTGGATCCCCAGCATGAATGTGAGTCCCAGTTACGGCCACTGCAGCGCTAATGGACTTGTCAGTAGTTGTCTTTGCCTCGCAGATAGTACGATCCCGACATACCCAGTAAATACCAGCACCGAATCTTCTGCTAATGTATAGAAAAAACCCTCGTAGAGTAGCAACATAGCCCCACGCTGAGTTTTTGTTACTTCCATACACACTGCGCCCTAGCAAAGACGTGGAATTCGTACAGAGTGCAGCTTTGCAGTGCCCTAGCAAAGCCACAATATATAATTTTGTCCTGAAATTTCGAAGCAAATCCTGCCCTATAGTAATGCGTAATATCGCTGCACGGTAATAGCCTCCAGTGTGCTCTTTCTTGTCGAAGAAAGAGCACACTGGAGGCTATTACGTAATTTGAGAGGTACTTTTGTACCTCTCAAATTACGGCTTACGGCTTCAAGTTGCTTACGGCTTAAGCCTTCAATAGTTCACATGACTGTTTGATTTGGGCCTCGCCCAACGCTTGAGATTCTCGTGAGGATGGGCAGACAATTACACAAAGCACAATGCAAGGGTAAATTCTCCTCTCACACAGACCAGAGAGGGAATTTACCCTTCCATGCACGAAAGAAGCATTTTCACAAAGGACACAATTACTGGGAGGGGTTCACATTCGAGGCATAAGCTATCGATAATGATGAAATGCTCACGCCAAACATCTGTACGTATAAGCCAAACATGAAACACGAGGAAAATATCCTTTAAGGATACCTGTTTATTGCGTCGCTGTATATATATATATATTTTTTTTGCAATATACGAAGGGTTCAGAGTTTTCGGTTTAAACCGATAAAAACCGAAAATAGTACGCCGAAATCATTTTCGAAAATTCGGTTTTAACCGAAAAAGGTCAGTTTTTAGATTCGACATTTTCAATTTAAACCGATAAAAGTACGTCGAATTCATTTTCTAAAATTCAGTTTTAACCGGAAAAGGTCACTTTGACCTTCCAGTCGTACCGCAGAGCCGTGGCGAAAAAGTGGAACGACAGTGTCTATCGAAACCTGTCCGAATGTATGGGATACACGGGTGCCATCACGACGTTTTAGTTTAATGTGCACATCATCGATCGGAACGTGAAGTCCAAAATGCCCCATGACTTCGCCATGTACGAGCGTGTTTTCAAACTCGTTGTAACGAAGACTGACTTGATGCAAGCTCTGCATGTTGTGTTGAGCTTCAAAGCGTCGCACCGTGTCTCTTTTGGCAGTCACAATTGGTTGATTTGCCGATTTTGGCTCAGGCAGCGCTTCATCTCTTCAGCCTGCCAGTGTCAAGTGTTAGCGTTGAGAGGGCATTCTCGAAGCTCAGGGTCATATTAACAGGAAAGAAAGACTGCGGATCAACGAGGAAAACCTGGGAAAGTACATGTGTGTGCGTACTATAATAAGATCACGTAATCCTGATATACAGAAGGTGAAGTTCCATGTTTTTTGGGCATAGTCTTCATATCTGCTTTAGTAGAGTGGTAAGCTGGGCGAGTTGGTAAACGTTGAACATGGTTAAAATTCGCGCAGAAAAAGACAAGGACAAACAAGGAAGGAACACAGGACGCAGACAGGCGCGCACTCACAACTCTCTTATATTAATTGAAGAGAAGAAAGATGAAGCACGATTTTTACAGGGGAGAACGGCACCAGGGTGTGAACAGTTCAGTCACCGTCAAATGTTCCCAAGAAGGCAACTTCTTTTTCGCTCAAAGCTACCAACGGCTGACTAACGCAGCGATCGGCCAGGCTCAAGGTGGTGAACGCCTCGAGCACCTCGCGCGTTTGTTTTTCTTTAAAGCGGCCAATGATTGATGTTTTATCCAAAGATGGTGTGCACGTACAGGGGTGCTATGTTGCGCTTTTTGGACTCCCAGGAGACTTGGAAGAAGGAAGTGACGTCAACGACTAGAGCAAACACAGATTGGATGTTGACAGAAGAAAACAAAATCAACATCCAATCTGCATTTGCTGCGTTGTTGACGTCACGTCCTTCTCCCTAGTCTCCTGGGAGTCCAAAAAGCGCAACATAGCCCCCCAGGTCTTACAATGCACCGAAAGGTGACCTCCTACAGTGGATGTTAAAGAAAGTTTGTGCTCTCGGAGCCGGTCATTTAGACACCGTCCTGTTTGTCCTACATAGCATCTTCCACTGGAAAGAGGAATGCTATATACAACGCCCGATGAACAGGGAACAAAGGGCCGCACATGGTTTTTGTGGCACGTGTTTTTTGATAAATTTTCCGCTTTTTTACGAACCTTAGAACATATTTGTCGAATTTGTTTTGGGGCTGATAGTACTACAGGGACACCATATCTACTTGCCACTAGTTTTAGATTATGCGATATTTTGTGTAGGTATGGCATAACCACCACCCGCTTTTTGTCAACGGGGCACTTAGTTTTTTCACCACCTTTTACATTCTTTACCAGCGTACCTATCACTTCCATTAAGACCTGATTATGGAACCCTGAAGATTTTAGTCTTCAGGGTTCCATAGAGAGGCGCGTGGCAACGGCAAATGTCGGCCTATCTCCAAAAGCACCTCTCCGGTTTGCGGATTGAGGACCCCTTTTTGGTTAAGAATTCTGAAACTGTTGTTCAAACCTTAAAGACAAATGCATTTTCCAATCACAGTGCATTTAGCGTTGATGTACAAGACCTTTTCTATTCCCTTCCTCATGACCCCTTACTTCCCTCAGTCAGGGCCTGCATTGAGTCCCAAGACGAAATTGCTTTCCGGAACTCATGTGGGGTGACAACAGACAGTTTTCTCGAACTACTGCAATTTTATTTAAATTCCACATTTGTCGGATGGCAAAACGGTGTATTTTTACAAAAATCGGGAGTGTGTATTGGGTCTTGTGTCGCGCCAGTCTTAAGTGATATTTTTCTCGCGACAATCGACCGTGCTATTGCTTTAGCTATCGAGTCCACGCCTGTTACCAATGTTTTCAGATATGTAGATGATTTTCTTTTACTGTACAAAAAGACTGCGGATCAAGATTTAGTTACTATGATTATGGACATTTTTCATAGTGCGGTTTTGGGCTCACTTTTACTTTTGAGAGGCCTAAGGAAGGGGCGTTGCAATTCTTAGACCTTATCCTTTCATTGCACGCCGATCACTTGTGCTGGTCATTCTCACCACGTTCTAAAAAAGGTATTCTTCACTACTCATCCTCGCACTCCAAGGTAGTGAAGAGAGGCATTGCTATCTCTTGCTTCACTTCAGCCCTAAAAAAGTCATGTTTCCACGCCATCCATCGGAGTTTCTTGGGCCAAATCGAAAGACTAAAATCTTCAGGGTTCCATAATCAGGTCTTAATGGAAGTGATAGGTACGCTAGTAAAGAATGTAAAAGGTGGTGAAAAAACTAAGTGCCCCGTTGACAAAAAGCGGGTGGTGGTTATGCCATACCTACACAACATATCGCATAATCTAAAACAAGTGGCAAGTAGGTATGGTGTGCCTGTATTACTATCAGCCCCTCAAAAAGTGCGACAAATATGTTCTAAGGGTCGTCAAAAAGCGGAAAATTTATCAAAAAACACGTGCCACAAAAAACATGTGCGGCCTTTTGTTCCCTGTTCATCGGGCGTTGTATATAGCATTCCTCTTTCCTGTGGAAGATGCTATGTAGGACAAACCGGACGGTGTCTAAATGACCGGCTCCGAGAGCACAAACTTTCTTTAACATCCACTGTAGGAGGTCACCTTTCGGTGCATTGTAAGACCTGTACGTGCACACCATCTTTGGACAAAACATCAATCATTGGCCGCTTTAAAGAAAAACAAACGCGCGAGGTGCTCGAGGCGTTCACCATCTTGAGCCTGGCCGATCGCTGCGTTAGTCAGCCGTCGGTAGCTTTGAGCGAAAAAGAAGTTGCCTTCTTGAGAACATTTGACGGTGACTGAACTGTTCACCCCCTGGTGCCGTTCTCCCCTGTAAAAATCATGCTTCATCTTTCTTCTCTTCAATTAATATAAGAGAGTTGTGAGTGCGCGCCTGTCTGTGTTCTGTGTTCCTTCCTTGTTTGTCCTTGTCTTTTTGTGCGCGAATTTTAACCATGTTCAATATCTGCTTTGTTTGCACTCCTTTGTTTTTTCTTGTTTCTTTTACAGTTGCACAGATTTGCCAAATAAAGTGTCCATTTCTTTTTCAATGTTTCTGTGCCGTTATTCTTTGAGTGATCACAAATATCAGGCCTACAAGGATCATCTGATCCGGTGTCCGTTGGTGTTTATTTTATATTCACCGAAAAAGCCGATAAACTTTTGTGGGCATAGATAAACGCCCACGAAAAGTACGCCGAATTTTGAAAAAAGTAGAAACAGAAAACGCGGAACCCTAAATATATGCTATAATTGAACACAAGTAAAGAATGCCCCAGAAGCTTCCCGATACTCTCATTAGTTCCAGTCAGTGTTCCTCCGCAATGCATAAATAGTCCGCTACCAAGGCGCATGTTGCGATGGCGTCTGTGGAAGCCGGCAAATACTTAGTTGTTTTGTCCGTTTTTTTTTTCTAAATTTAATATTCCTTCGTATTAAGTATACTATAGCGCTCGTCCCGTCAGTTTGTACTTGACCTTTGGGCTATTGTTTTCTAAAATACTACGAATGGTATTGTTCACCTTCAAGAAGGACAAGGCAGGCTGGACACAGCTGGAAAGCCAACTTTCATCCAAACTCCCCTCCACGCGCATCCTGGACTGCACCAGCGTCTCGTTTGGCCACAAGCCCAGCCGTCTCAGCACTAGTCATGGCTACTGCCTTTCCTAGTTCGGCGCGCAAAAGACTCGATCAGCTGACAGGTACGTGACGGTGTTTATTTTATGCGCTCTTAAAGAAACAGTGAAATGAAAGACTGTATTTTGTAAAGGGACAAAATAAAATGTTTCCACAAAAAAAGTTTTTTTTTTTTTTTTTGCGCTGTATGTGCGCCGTTGAAGGCAATTTAGGTTGAGGTAGACTTAAGCAAGAGGTGCTTAGCTATAGCTAAGCAACAATTCTTAGTTTTCAACGGCTGAAGAGATGACTGAAGGGTGGAATCTTGGTTGTTCAATTGATTCTCCGTGCCGTAATATGGTATTTTGTTCGTCATATCCTTTTCCATGTTTGAGAAACAAACGATCTATCTATAGCCGTTACCGTTTGCAAAGGTAAACTGAGATCCAGTCTTGGGTAGTATCGCGATACCGTCACTCGTTATTTTCCTCGTAACTTTTAACTGTAACTCGATACATTTTTTGAAGTAACTGTAACGATATTTTTTTTTTTTTGAAAAAGTAACTAGAAAGAATCGGAAAAGATACAAATGCTTTTCGCAAAAAAATGTCTCTAATTTGGGAACATTACAGCGGCTTCGACCATGAACGGAGGTTGGGCCCCATATTAGACGAGATAAAATAGAACAAGAACTCAAAAGATTTTTTCGTCTGAGCAAAGTGCCGGCGCAGAGAGCAGACTTTTTTCTACTTCTATTTTTAGTTGTCATCCCGCGGGAGAGCGCGTTTAGCATTTGCTACATTTCGACCTTTTTGCGCGTTGCTCCTTCCCCCCGTCTTTACCCTTTCCGGCCTTATCGAACGCACCGCCCCTTCTCCTCCTTCAGCCACGCGTCAGAACCCTCTCGCGCAAACACGTGACGTGTAGACCCCTGTCGTCAGTGGCGCAGCAGTTGCGGCGGCCGCGTTCTTTGCGAAAGCGAGTCGCCGCCTGTAGACGCTGTTTGACCGGGGCCGCAAACGATGTTTCTATACTGTCCGAATCGACCTTTCACAGGGGTCGTGAAGCCGTGATCCACGATTGAGCCTTTTGTTCTGCGTTGCACGGAAGAAATTAAAACAACAACAACAACAAAAAAGCTGAACGCATTTGGAGACGACGTTTTGTTGTTTTAGTCATTCCTTTTTTTTTACTCTTATTTATGCAAACGGTATTTTTCAATTTATACAGTTCCAAATGGTGTAGCCTTAATCTGCTCCTCTCCCTATTATTATAATGAACCCAACTGTTCATCGGTATCTTACTCTCCTGCCAGCTGAGAAAGGGGAATAAGAGAGCTCTTAAGAGAAAGAGGAAGGTAATAAATATAAATCGTAGTCATTGCGTGTCCTCATCAATGTCTTCAAAGTTAAATTTAAAAAAGCAAACCGAAAGTATTTCGAAAGTAACTAAGTTACTATGACGAAGTAACTATAACTGTAACGCGTTACTTTTATTTTTTAGTAACTCTAATTCTTACTTACATACATTTAGACAAACTACTTGTAACTGTAACTAATAACTTTTTAAAAGTAACTTACCCAAGAAAGCCGAGATGGCCACTTTCACTTTGATTTCAAACGATAACAAACATGGCGGCCATTGTTTGCGACGCGTAGTTCTATGCACCGAGAACTCGTCTTGTTTGTTTATTTTGACGAGTGCGAATCGGTGCGCGTTCACCGATAAGGGTCTCGTCCCACTTTTAATATTAATGCGAAAGCATTAACTGTCCCATTCGGCGAAGCCGGCGATGTCTGCAGAGCAAAAACCGCACCAAAATTTCCATTGGCTGCGACGACTCATGTCAGATGCATCGTCAAGGAAGCCGGTGGGGCGCTAAAGGTCAAAGCGGACGCGCCTCAGAAATAAAACACAAAGAAAAGCACAGCAACGCCGATGTGTCGTCACGGAAGCCGGTGGCGCGCTCACGGTCAAAGCGGACACGCCTCCGAATTAAAACACAAACAAAAGCACAGCAACGCCGATGCATCGTCACAAAAGCCGGCGGGGCGCTCAAGGTCAAAGCGGACGCGCCTCAGAAATAAAACACAAAGAAAAGCACAGCACCGCCGATGCATCGTCACCGAAGCCGGCGGGGCACTCAAGGTCAGAGCGGACGCGCCTAAATAAGACACAAAGAAAAGCACAGCAACGCCGATGTGTCGTCACGGAAGCCGGTGGCGCGCTCACGGTCAAAGCGGACACGCCTCCGAAATAAAACACAAACAAAAGCACAGCAACGCCGATGCATCGTCACAAAAGCCGGCGGGGCGCTCAAGGTCAAAGCGGACGCGCCTCAGAAATAAAACACAAAGAAAAGCACAGCAACGCCGATGCATCGCCACCGAAGCCGGCGGGGCACTCAAGGTCAGAGCGGACGCGCCTAAATAAAACACAAAGAAAAGCACAGCAACGCGGATGCATCGTCACGGAAGCCGGCGGGGCGCTCAAGGTCTAAGCGGACGCGCCTAAGAAATGAAACACAAAGAAACCACAGCAACGCCGATGCATCGTCACGGAAGCCGGCGGGGCGCTCAAGGTCAAAGCGGACGCGCCTCAAGCATAAAACACAAAGAAAAGCACAGCAACGCCGATGCATCGTCACGGAAGCCGGCGGGGCGCTCAAGGTCAAAGCGGACGCGCCTCAGAAATAAAACACAAATAAAACCACAGCAGCGCAGATGCATCGTCACGGAAACCGGCGAGGCGCTCAAGGTCAAAGCGGACGCGCCTCAGAAATAAAACACAAAGAAAACCACAGCAACGCAGATGCATCGTCACGGAAACCGGCGGGGCGCTCAAGGCCAAAGCGGACGCGCCTCAAAAATAAAACACAAAAAAGCACAGCAACGCAGATGCATCGTCACGGAAGCCGGCGGGGCGCTCAAGGTCAAAGCGGACGCGCCTCAGAAATAAAACACAAAGAAAAGCACAGCAACGCAGATGCATCGTCACGGAAACCGGCGGGGCGCTCAAGGTCAAAGCGGACGCGCCTCAGAAATAAAACACAAAGAAATCAACTGCAACGCCGATGCATCGTCACGGAAGCCGGCGGGGCGCTCAAGGTCAAAGCGGACGCGCCTCAGAAATAAAACACAAAGAAAACCACAGCAACTCCGATGCATCGTCACGGAAACCGGCGGGGCGCTCAAGGTCAAAGCGGACGCGCCTCAGAAATAAAACACAAAGAAATCCACAGCAACGCCGATGCATCGTCCCGGAAGCCGGCGGGGCGCTCAAGATCAACGCGGACGCGCCTCAGAAATAAAACACAAAGAAAAGCACAGCAACGCAGATGCATAGACACGGAAACCGGTGGGGCGCTCAAGGTCAAAGCGGACGCGCCTCAGAGATAAAACACAAAGAAAAGCACCGCAACGCAAATGCATCGTCACGGAAACCGGCGGGGCGCTCAAGGTCAAAGCGGACGCGCCTCGGACATAAAACGCAAAGAAATCCAGAGCAACGCCGATGCATCGTCACGGAAGCCGGCGGGGCGCTCAAGGTGACGTCCCATACTGAACCTGAGACGCCGGCTATAAAGGAAACCCCGACAGACTGGATCTTCAGTGGGCAGCGTGGCAGCACAACTGCTACCATGCTTAAACATCGTACTCTTGCACTGCAGGTTGGTCCTTGTTACAACTTTCCCTGTTTTCGTAGTAACAACCGTTTTATCGTGCTGCTACCCTGCCCACGAAGAGTCCGTCTTTGTTTATTTGAATGCTTGCATGTATTTGTGACACTGCTTCTGCGTAGCGGTGATATCGAATCAAACCCTGGCCCGACAGATCGCGAAATTATGTTACAACTGTTAGAAGGCCAAAAAGAAATCAAAACCATGCAGGCGTTACTAGAAGACAAACTTAATAAATTCAACGATCGTCTGGATACTCTCGACACAAACTTCAATGTTAAAATGAAAGAAGTTAACGACCATTTGGGTTCGGTAGATGCAAGCGTAGTGATGCTTGAAGATCAAGTAAAGTTCTTGCTGAACAAAGTTGACGACCTCGAGAACAGAGGCCGCAGAAACAATCTTATCATTCACGGAGTGAAAGAGCTACCCGCAGAAACGTCAGATAATTTAACCAACCTTGTCACAAACGAAATATTCAAAACCCGCCTCGGTACGACTGTGACTGGAATTGAGCGCTGTCATAGAATAGGCAGACCTTCGGGAGGAAAAATACGGCCTGTCATTGTCAGATTTCTTGATTATCGTGAAAAAAATATGGTCTTGAACAACTGCGCGAAGTTGAAAGGCTCAAATCTGTACATTACAGAAGATTTCTCGCTTAAAGTTCGTGAGGCCAGGAGAAAACTGTGGAATAGTGCAGCTGATGAACGTGACCAAAATAAAAAAGTGAAGCTTCGTTACGATAAGATGATTATTGACGGCACGACTTACGTTTGGGACGAACAAAAGGGCGAAAGACTTGACATCAAAGCAGTTAAGAAACAATGACCAAAAGCATTGGACGTCAGTGGGTTTAAGTTGCTTAACGTAAACTGTCGTAGTGTGGTCAACAAGTCTCTTGAACTCGAACATATTATCGCTGTGAACTCGCCGGACGTTGTCTGCTTAACTGAAACTTGGCTTAACGATAACATCTTTGATTGTGAATTTGTTCCTAAAGATTTCATTGTAATGAGAAAAGACCGAGATACTAGAGGAGGTGGGGTGGCCATACTGTATAGGAAAACATTACCAATCGTGAAACTAGATGATATCTCCGGTGTCGAGGGCGTATTCTGTAAAGCGACAATAAATGGTACAACGTATCTCCTTGGAGTCGTGTACAGGCCTCCGAATTCGCCCATTTCTGTTCTTCAAAATCTAAAAGCTTATCTCGCGCAGTATATAACGAGTAAAACCAGAGTTATTTTGTGCGGAGACTTCAATTTACCTAACATAGATTGGCTTAATTATTTTCCAGGCAGTGTTGACTTTGAACATAACGAAGAATTGCTGGACCTAGCTTTTACATTTGACTTATCGCAAGAAGTAAAATCTTTCACAAGAGTGTTCGGTAACTCGCAGTCTATTTTAGATCTTGTTTTTATTGGTAATTCCGTAGCAAAGTTATCTTCTTGTGAGGTGGTTGAGGGAATTTCTGACCACAAGGCTGTACTACTCTCGCTCTCAAACGAGGTTGTTAAAGATAACACTAAGGTCACCAATGTACTGGACTTCGCTCACGCTGATGATACATCAATCCTAGACATGCTTGATTTACAGTTTGATGAGTTTTTCTTACTTTCATCCGATTCCTGTTCTGATGTTAACCAATTGTGGCTTAGGTTTAAGAATATTGTGAACCATTGTATTAAAATGTATGTTCCAGTACGAACTATAAAGCGAAGCCGTAACAATCCATGGATCTCACGTGAATCCATTCATTTAAAACGTCGACTGCGACGTTTAAAAGCGAAATGTAAAACTGATATAAATCAGTCCCTAAAAGACAACGTTAAAGATCTTTCCGACAAGTTAAAAGAACAAATGAGGGCAGATAAACACAAGTTTTTTAACATCTCTCTTCCCAATTTCATAAAATCGTCGCCTAGAAAGTTTTGGAATCACATCTTACCAAGCACTACAAACACAAATGCGTTTACGATTGATGGCATTCTTGAAACAGATTCCAAAAAAATAGCTGAACATTTCAACACACAGTTTAAATCCGTGTTCACACGTGATGATGGCATCGTGGCCCCTTTTACCAAGTTTGATCACTTACCAGCCCTTGAGAATGTCCGTGTGACTGAACAGGGAATTTTTAACTTACTCTTAAACATAGACCCACGGAAGTCTAGTGGACCAGATGGCTTGCCAAACGCGTTTCTAAAACGATATGCAGAGCTTGTTTCGAAATATCTAGTCATTATATTCAACAGGTCACTAAATGAAGGCGACGTGCCGATTGATTGGAGGATGGCCAGAGTTAAACCGCTACATAAAACCGGAAACAAAGAGTTGATTACTAATTATAGACCTATCTCCTTAACTTGTTCTGTCTGTAAACTTCTTGAACACATTATTAATAAACATATTTTTGAATTTCTTGATACACATAACGTACTGTCGAGCAGCCAACATGGCTTTAGACGAGGATTTTCCACAACAACTCAATTACTTGAGACAGTTCATGACCTTACCTCCGCCCTCAACAAGAAAAGTCAGGTAGATATCATCTTTATCGATTTCGCGAAAGCGTTCGATAAAGTATCGCATCCAAAGCTCCTAACAAAATTGAATAACTACTTAAAAAACAATCAAGTTATTAGCTGGATCCAAGCTTACCTAACAAACCGGTACCAATATGTAGAATTTAATAATGAGGGTTCTTCCCTACTTTCGGTAGACTCTGGCGTCCCCCAGGGATCGGTACTTGCGCCTTTGTTGTTCTTGCTATTTATCAACGATATTCCCGATGAGATTTCTGTCAAAATACGTCTTTATGCCGACGATTGTGTGATGTATAGCGATGTAAAGAGTGTTGATGACCAAATCAAGCTTAATGATGATTTGAACAAGATTTTGAAATGGTGTGACACATGGCAAATGTGTATAAATTATGACAAAAGTGTTTGTATGTCCGTCACTAATAAAAAGAAGCCACTTTCATTCTCCTATCACATGAGCGAACATATACTAAGGAAAGTTACTGAATTCAAATATCTGGGTCTATGGATCAGTTCCGATCTTAGATGGGATAAACAGATCAATTTAATTTCCTCTAACGCCCTCCGTAAATTATTTTTTCTCAGACGAACACTAAAATCAGCCACTTCTGATACTCGACTCCTCGCGTACAAGACTCTTATCCGGCCGACCCTAGAATATGCAAACATTATTTGGGATCCATTTACACAGGTAGGAATTAATCGTATACAACGAATACAAAACAAAGCTGTCAGATTCATTTTTAACGCCTATTGGAAGGCGTCCGTTTCCGAGCTTAGCAAGCAGCTTGGGTTTGTCCCGGTTCAAGAGCGAAACCGTGTATGCAGACTTCGTTTTTTATTCCAATTAATTAGGGGACAATATAAAATTAACATTGACGAATACATCACTTTCTCGGATGGTTACGCCACCCGAGGAAGAACCCCACTTACGATCACACCTTACCAACCGCGCATCAACGTTTTCAAATTCTCCTTTTTTCCTCGAACGATTGTAGAATGGAATGGGCTTCCTTACGAAATTATTAACCAAGACTCTGTAAGTGCATTTGTTTCCGCTTTGTGTTCTGAATGAGTAACTAGTAACTCTTTGGTACTATATCGCGTCGTTTTTATGTTACTTTCCACCCTGCTACGATCCCTGATAGGGATCAGCAGTATTTGTAAATAAATAAATAAAATAAATAAAAAGGTCAAAGCGGACGCGCTTCAGAAATAAAACACAAAGAAAACCACAGCAACGCCGATGCATCGTCACGGAAACCGGCGGGGCGGTTAAGGTCAAAGCGGACGCGCGTCAGAAATAAAACACAAAGAAATCCACAGCAACGCCGATGCATCGTCACGGAAGCCGGCGGGGCGCTCAAGGTCAAAGCGGACGTGCCTCAGAAATAAAACACAAAGGAAAGCACAGCAACGCAGATGCATCGTCACGGAAACCGGCGGGGCGCTCAAGGTCAAAGCGGTCGCGCCTCAGAAATAAAACACAAAGAAATTCACAGCAACGCCGATGCATCGTCACGGAAGCCGGCGGGGCGCTCAAGGTCAAAGTGGACGCGCCTCAGAAATAAAACACAAAGAAAACCACAGCAACGCAGATGCATCGTCACGGAAGCCGGCGGGGCGCTAAAGGTCAAAGCGGACGCGCCTCAAAAATAAAACACAAAAAAAGCACATCAACGCCGATGCATCGTCACGGAAACCGGCGGCGCGCTCAAGGTCAAAGCGGACGCGCCTCAGAAATAAAACACAAAGAAAACCACAGCAACGCAGATGCATCGTCACGGAAGCCGGCGGGGCGCTCAAGGTCAAAGCGGACGCGCCTCAAAAATAAAACACAAAAAAAGCACAGCAACGCCGATGCATCGTCACGGAAACCGGCGGGGCGCTCAAGGTCAAAGCGGACGCGCCTCAGAAATAAAACACAAAGAAAACCACAGCAACGCAGATGCATCGTCACGGAAACCGGCGGGGCGCTCAAGGTCAAAGCGGACGCGCCTCAAAAATAAAACACAAATAAAAGCACAGCAACGCCGATGCATCGTCACGGAAGCCGGCGGGGCGCTCAAGGTCAAAGCGGACGCGCCTCAGAAATAAAACACAAAGAAAAGCACAGCAACACAGATGCCTCGTCACGAAAGCACTGCAGCCGGTGGGTGCCCCGCGCCTGCGCAGTGGGGGAGCGTGATGTCAGCGCCGGAGAGCCGTGTCAAAAAAGAATACGTGGCGCAGTGCTTGTAGGAATGCGCTGAGTGTAGGAATGCTTTCACATTCCAACGCGTGAGCAGCCTTGAGCGTCTCCGCTTGTCCGTTTCCGTAAAATCAATCCCGCTCCTCTGTGATTTGTGCAACCGTTGCGCATTGCCTCGGATTTATTTGGGTGTTCCCAGGTGCGCCCTCGGTGAAACATTTGCCAGCCACAACACACTTGGCTGAGGGTACACGAGGAGACCCACGTACTGATATAACACTTTAATGATTACGAATGAAGGACGCGTTAGCGGTCGAGGTTCACTGGTTGACTGGCTGTCGGAGTCGGCCTCAGCCTTAGGTGTCCAGGGTCTGGCATGCGCTTCTGGTCGGAGGCTCTGTGTCAGGTCTGGGATACGAGCTGGAGCGTTGTCGCGGTCAAAATCTGCGTCGTGGGCACGTTCTTTGCCGCTATGTGGCGACGGTTGCTGTAGTGTTGAGAGCACGCTGATTGCAGCTGCGAGGCGGTGGTCGCCGCTCTCTTTTTCTTCGCAGCTGACAGGCTCCGTGCTAGTTGTCGGTCTCTTTCTGCTTGGTCTTCTGGCTAGACATTTCGCTCCTGCTGCTGCCTCTGTTTATTTTTTTTCTCCTGTTTTTCCCGAGAGTCTGTACACCTTCTAGATTGACAAGGCCTCAGCGCTCTTCCTGCATGGTTGCCAGACGAGACGGTCGAGGGCCGCGGTTGTGAGCCGAGGCAAATGCTAAGGGCATTTGCAACAAGCGAAGCAAATGCAACGATTTATTTTCGTAGAAAAGATTGTTTTCTTGACTCAATAATTTTTAATCCAGGGTTTAGAGCCAAACCCAAAGCGGAACTGAAAATGTTTCAAATCGGGTGTCCGGAACACACTGTGAACGAGAAAGTTTTGGAAAAAAACCAGGTGGTAAGCTATGAGGGCCAGGGGATGAATCAACCTTTATCCGCTCGACGACTTGATAAAGTTCTTCAAGGAGCGGGGGCATTTGCAGGAACGCTTGATGATCTTCATTTAGGTGAGATAAAGCTTCGAGTAAAGGAAAACTAGTAACTCGGTTTTGTGTCCCATTTGAGCCATCCCACATTTTCCAGAAATATTTCGTAAATCTTGGTAGGTTACAGTCGCATGTGGCCGCTTGAGGTTGCCCTAAAGTTGACGGCCGCTCTCGCGAACGAAGGTAGTGAAGTGCGAAATGGCCTCCTGTCGACTGGGCGCGGAAGCGTTCCACACGAACTTTCGCGGATGACGACTCCGAAATCGCTTGGTGTTGCGCCCGAAGTAGGTCTATATCTGATTGCACAAGCGGTGAAATAACAGGTGCTCTAGTAAGAATTCGGAATTTCGCGACAACTGTTTTTCAGTAGTTCGGAGTGTTCACGTGATCGCACTCTTTCCTAGTACGTACATAGGCAATGAATTTCGACTTTTGCATTTTCTCATTTGTTAATTGTCGCAAGCAGATAGAGTAGGGCCTGACAAAGATGTTTTCCTAACTTCCGCAACTGATTGCGTCATCGCACAAGAGACCTGACGACAACCGCCGCCTGTGGTTCTCCCTTACGCTTGTTGCAGGTATATCGATAATGGCCGAGACTGCTACGTGGTCGCTCACGAGCAGACCGGCCATTGTGATGACTTCGCAACGTTGAAGAAATGGCGCAAATGCTGTAGGTATATATGTATATACGGTCTAGACGCGCACTTGAGGCGCCTCTCTCTTTGCCACGTGTGGGAATAAAGCGAGTTGTGAAGTTTAGTTCAAGAGTCAACGGGACCAAATTGGCGCGTCAAGGCGTGAAGGTTTCGCGTGAACCGTTATGGACGAGGACTGTGCCCGAGACTGCGAGATTCTCTATGAGAGTCTAGCACACAATTAAAATCTCCCCTAAGAACAATGTGTCTGTACTCTAAAAGATATGCCCCCAAACTAGAAAAGTGACTGTTGAAAAATTGGCGATGGGCAGGAGCATAAACATTTACAATGCGAAATTATCTGAGACCTAGAGTAACATCCAGGCAAATTACACGTCCGTCACTATCGGGGAGAAAAAATCATTCTTAAAGAGATCTTTACGCAAAACAACGATGCCAATGCCACATTCCGGTAGCGTCGTGAGGCTAAAACAAAAATCCACTCGAAATCTAGCCTTGAAATTGAACACTTAAAAAATTTTGAGAGCTTGTCTCCTGTAGAAGCAAGATATCAATTCTAGTAGCCCTTGTCAAGTGAACTACTTCAGCATAAAAAAGCCAACAACGCCGGGCAATTTGCAAGACGACGACAAGAACGAAAACAGTCACCCGTGAACCAGGGGCCAAAATAACCTTGAAACGTTAGGCTCCGTATTGTTTTTTGGTTAAAGTTTTCTTTTTACATCAATTGTCATTCCTGACCAGTTGGATGTACACCGACAGGATAACGTTCAATACTTCAGCATGTTTGGCGTGACTTTTACAACCATGCACATTCAAGAATGCAATGCGTAGCTGCCTTGATAGTAAGAAAAACAAATTACAAAGAACAAAAGTATTCTTCGTCGCATTAAAAATAAGGAAAGCCCTTGAATTATCACATGTCATCTAAACCCGAGCTCACCGCTTTTTCGTAGAAACTTGGCCACCGTCGCGTCTGTTCCGGACGTAGAAGAATCAAGCGAAGAGTTTCGCACGTGCCGGCAGGACGGAGTACGAGGACCTCCCACGTTCATCTCTCCTAAGAACCGCAGGCGACGTCGTCAATGACCAGGGCTGGGCTGGAGTCGTCGGTCGTCTCAGTGGGTTGTGCTGACTTGCGGGAAACATCGTTTGGAGTGCTGCTGCTGGGAAAGGACGACGGCCGGAGTTGGGAGCGAAGGCGTTTCTTCGGTCGCTGTTAAAACGGCTGACTCGGGGCTCTTCGCCGGAAGTGGCACCGATGTGTTCCCGCTTTGCCGTGGCAGTTCGGGCTGGGGTGAACAGATGATTGCGTCACGACCGCCGCGAATGACTTCTTGCGCATGCAATCCGCCGTCGCGTGGTTTCCTGCACAGTGTCGACGAAGCGCAGAGCAAACAGTTTTCGTATGGCCGAAAGTCGAGCATCGGCAACAAGAAAGAACAGAACAGGAGTTGCGGTAGTGACCCTGCGGTTTGCACCTGCTGCAGACTCGTATGACACCTGGGTAGTTGCATGTTAACCGATGCTCCAGAATCCGAATAGAGATGGGAACAGGCTTGTCCAGTCACATTTCCATCCACACTATCCAGAGACCATTGCAATCTGTGGGTCTGTGGATGTCTGTTGGCCGCTTAATTTTCACGGGCTTGCCGTAAGTGGCTAGCGCCCACACGAGGTATTCGTCTGGCGCATAGCCGAGGAGGAACATGCAGGCAACCCACGTTACTCGAGAAGTCAATTATTTGAGGGCAGCCTTCTGGCCACAAATGGACAGGTCATAATGAACCTGCAGTTTCGTCATGGTGGCGGGAGCACGTACGATGCCCTGGAAGACGCTACCTTCATGTTGATGAACCATGTAGACAAGCCAGATGACGTCGGCAACAGCGTCAATGACAACCAGAGACGAGGCTTGGTCGGGCTCAACGACGTTGAACGTAAGTGCCTTTGGAGGCTGAAAATTGGCAGTCGCGGCAGGGGACACATTCACGATGCTGGGCGTGGCCATGGTGATTTTTGCGCCGGATGACCGTGGCAACGCAATGGTGACCAGGGCACTGCTGAACAGGTGATCCAATGTGCATACCTGACAATGGCCTTCAAAAAAAGACAGCCTTCGTTCCCATATTAATTGCCTTTTCGGTCCATTCAGATCTTCGAAGCTTCGATGGGGTTGTTCTAAATCAGTCGAACCAAGATAATTATGGAGCACCATCGTACTGAAGGCGTTCTTCGCCAACATAAACGTCTTTGGTACGTTGAATGCAATCAACTTACCAATCATGGCCAACTCCACAGATTTCATAAAATTATATTTTTCGCCTTTCCTATTTCGAGACATGAAATTATGTTTTAATGCCTACAAGCACCGACACCGCATGTAGTGGCGGTACAAAGATGCAACGTTTGTTTCGTCGGTGTTTGGACAGCAAACTCTCGGTATAAAAGAAACGTCTCTATAAGACTACCCGTCACCAGCGCATTTAGATTGTCTCAGCAAGAATGGAGAGGTCAGGCAGAAATTGCTCATTTCTTGAACCAAAATGGCGACTGTACGGGAAGCTTAGCGCTACTTTCCCAGGATACAGTGACTTTAGTCATGCTTTGCGACGCAGGAAAAAGAACTCAATCCCAGACTACCTTGCGCACCGACGCGACCGACGCGCAGCTCCCATCGTCTGCTCGCCGCTCGATCGTCTGCTCCGTGCCTGCGGTCTGCTTCGTCTGCCCGCTGTCGCGGCTATCTTTCGAAACGATCGGCTCACCAACATAAGTTCCGATGCGAACACGTATTCTCATCACCGTCTAGGGAAACGAACACCTGCTGGAAGCAGGGATTGTACTGCTTACTCAACCCGCGGTGCCATTCTCCGCGTTTGTGCGTACGACGTCTGGCACGCTGGGTTTCCAAAGCCGCGCTACGACGACTCGCTCTAGACGACGCTCCTGGCGCCGAGTCGAGAGCGTCCGCAACGGGCCGACTTCCTACTGGTCAGGCAAGTGTTCGGATCAAAATGTAACCTGCTCGACACCGATTCGGTGAACGCCGCCGTGTAAATATGGATAACAAAACCGCGTTACCAGTACAACACGTTCGTTTAGTCCTTATTTTTTGGAGACGTTAATTAACTGAGTTAATTAACGTCACCAAAAGCGATCAAAATTACCCGAATCTCTTTTCAAATATAGGGAACTTATTAGAAGAAAAAAGACTGGAAAAGGATCGTCTCAATAGCCCAGAGACTGAGGGGACACTACGTGAGCAGCCCTTCTTCCGTTACATTTCGCTCTATGTATGGAGAACATAGACGCCCCCTCCTGGTATCCTATCTGGACACTTGGCGAAAAAGTCGGCGAGAAATTTGGAGGTCGCGATTGGCCGGCGCTGCACTTTACCTTGCCGCCGGCCAATCAAGGCCGCCGGATATCTCGCCGACTTTTTCGCCAATTGTCCAGTTTAAGGCCCCTGCCCATTATAACCTCCTTGCTCTCTACCAAAGAAGTTCCCTACCCAGATTTGTTTTTTCCGTTCCACTATTTTTTGAGTGTGTGAAGCGGATGACGACGACGACCACGTTGCGGGCAACGTTGGTTGCGGGCAACGTTACTAGATTACCTCAGTTGTGGAACTCCCGCGGAGGGGGGTACCCCCCCTCACTCACCTCAATCCGCCTAGAGTCGTTCGAAGCGCCATCTATATTTTCGTTTCATAACTGTGCATTCTAAAGATCACAGCTGAAGCGCCAAATGGCGATCTCAACGCCGCCATTTCTCCCGCAGCGGTCACTCGAGGAACTGCACGTGACATCTATTTTTGGCTTCAATCGGGTTACAGGGGTGCCACCCGCGTATCCCCAGCGGACGCGCCGCGAAATACCCCCACTGTTAAAATGCACCTAGGTCGGGACGCGCTACCTGAAATCCCCGCTGAGGCGTGGTTGTATAAAAACAATATTAATTGTGCTGCAAAACCTTGAAAACTAAAAATTTTAGAAAACATCACGCGCCCCCATTTTGTACTAATCTCCAATAAAAGCTACTACAAAAAGAGTTTTTTTTCGTTGGTTTTTACGTTTCTAGTGACGTTGAAACGAACGTATCCCGATTCAGTTACCAAAGCAGCCGTCCGGCGGCGCGTCGAGCGAATCTGGGCGAGTCGTGGTGAGTGAGGGGGGGTACTGTTCGTGCATGCAGCGCCTATGAACAGTTCCGTAACTGAGTTAATCTAATAACGTTGGTTGCGGGCAACGTTTTTCGCGCGATTGTTCCGCACTTCTATTCCTTCCGCTCGCTGTTCTCCGCTTGAAGGTAGATTGGCCGGTACCACGAACGACTTTTCCGAAGTAGCGGTCCCTCGTCCGTCGTGCGGCTCCGTCGCGTCGTCCAGCCCACGGTTCGTCGCCATATTGGGAATGACGTAGTACCTGTACTTCCTATGGTCTGTCCAATTTTTTTTTTTATTTCAATCAACGTATTTGCAGCTTTTTTAAAGCCACAAAAATGGAGTTCATGTTTTTTTGTATTTTTAATATTTAATATGTGCCTTAGATGACCTACGACTTTGCATGTTTTTGGTACACTATAGTTTGAACAGCACGTGACCATAGAACAGTGAGTTGGCGTGCCTGAAACCCGCCAGTTCTCTATTGTCTGTGTTCGGGAATAAGAACCTCGGTTGGCATCAATTTGCGGGGGTTTGTGTAGGCCAACGAGTGTATGAAGAGCAGTTCGTCAGGGGTATGTGCGGTGTCGACTGCGGAGTATCTGATCGACCTGTGCGCTGTGTGGACAGTTGGCACAGTGTGAAGAGCAACGTGTACACTGTAATATACTGCAGACTATGCCGAAATACTATCGCATTTCGATGTACTCTGCAACAAAGCACCGCAGGAACGCGGCCCGTCAATTACGTCGAAGCATACGAGGGTTGATCAGAAAGTTTTGCAACTCGCATATAACGAAAACTACCAGGACTCTGAAAAAAAAATGTTTTTCAACATAATCCCCCTTACACTAATACACTTCTCCCATTTGCCTTTAAGACATTTGATACCTCGCAAAAAAAGAAAAAAAAAAGAAAATATTTATTTTAGCTCGTCAAAAAACTGCTCTGTGGCAGTTGGCAGTGCACTCAAGTTACCGAACCTTGCTCCTTTGAGGTGTTTTTTTGTTTCAGATTCGGAAATAAAAAACAGTCACTAGGGGACGCAGCGAGCACTTTCTGCTTCAGGAGCCCATCTTGACACTTGCCTTACGAGGGAGAGCAGCTCAGGCGCTGATTTCTTGGGTTCCGTAGCAAACGTTGGTCCAAGACTGAGCACTTTTTGAACATCATCGGTAATGACACATCCCCGATAATGTGAACTGGGTTATTTGAAGCTGAGGCGTTCTTAGGTGTCATTCTGCGAAGCTAGATCAAGGTTTCAAAAAGAGCTCGAATTTTTATCCTGAAAATTGCGATGTGGATTCAGGTGCATATTTAGAAGTGTTTCCTGTATTCGTGCTATTGTGCTGATCACAGAGACTGCGAGAGTCAACCCAACGACGAGAAGAAAGAAGTAACATAATACAAAACGAGTTGTAAGTGAGCGCTTGTGTTTGTCTTTAACATTAGGATATGAATCACCAACTCACCCAAGTTTCCATTTTAACATAGTTCGTAGTAGCTTGTTTCGTGACTTCGAGCTCTTCGCGTCGCTCCGCCCAGCCGGAAGGACACGTGACACCTTCCGAGCTGTGAATTGGCTCCGGTGGCTCGTAGCCTCTTTTGCGGTCTATCGTAAGGTAAAACAAAGTATAAGTGTACGCCCCTCCCCTCCCCCTCCCCTCCCCTCCCCCTCCCCCTCCCCTCCCCCTCTCCGAATCCAAGTCTTCTGCACATAGGTGTGAAATATACTTGTTTGTTTCATTGTTACTGAGCTGTCTTCATGTCGCCGCTGCCGTTTGTTTAGTAGAAACTCAGCCGCTGATGCCACCTTCGCGAATTTTTAATTGACTTCGCGCCGCCACCCGCAAAGAGGCGCGGCTCACTTTTTTGTTTGCGTTGAACCGTTGCAAATGAACTGGTAACCGCCACATGAGATTACGGTTCTGTTGCGCTTTGGGTTAATATGAAATGATTGATTTCGGTTACAGTTTTGTTCCGGTTCAGTTAAAAATAACAGTTTTGCTCCGGTTTTTCGGTCGGGTTCGGTTGGACACTCTAGTTAAAAGCTGCAATGGCTAATTGCGCGTGTTTACAACAGCCGCTTTGTTGCAGCTCGCGGCGCCAGGAACGACACGTTGCCTTGTCTACAACTATTCAGTTTTGGTGGCTTCCCCGAGGGCGGGCCATTTTCATCCCCGAAGGGGCATAAGCCAGTGAGACAATGAAGCCGCCAGTCACCTCCAGTGCAATGATGTTGTTTCAAGAGCCGCTTACCATGCGCTAGCAAACTGCGCCATCAGCCCGTAGTCCCTCGATGAGAATCGACACAGCTCGCATAAGAACCGAGCCCATTCCATTCCAACTCCATTTCGGGAAAAAAATATTTAATTTTATTTCATTCCTCCAAGACATGCCGCCATTCCATTCCCATTCTATTTCGTGTTCGCGAAAGTGCAGAACGATTCCAGAATCATTCCAGTTCCGGAGTGGCAACTAAGCAACGCTGACTGGAATGTTGTATAAGCTATCTGTAATACGGTAACATTTATGTAAGTTAGTTGTGAATACCAGAAACGCAGAGTTAAAAATCGTAAAAGCTACGCAGTTGGCAATGCCAAATTTATTAATCGGTTGATGCCTGTAATTATATATATATATATATATATATATATATATATATATATATAAAGAAAATATAGCGTAGGATGTCGAAGACTATAACCTAAAGAAGTCGCACTTCGAAACGTTGTTGTAGTTTGTGGGGATTTTGGACAGGACTCCGGCGACGATGCGGACGGCGCGCGAGAAACGAGCGCGGGGCCAAAGCACGGGGCGCGAGGCGCGTGACGAGGAGAGTGCAGCCATGGCGGCGCAAGCCACCGAACACCGGGCTCGAAGAATAAAGATGTCTCCATCATGACTTGGCCCCTTTCTCCGGACAGGTGGTGAGCGAGAATACCACAAATGGCGCACCAGCGCGGGGCTTGCCGCTTGTCCGGGGCCGAGTCGAGCAGCGTCACGATAAGATGTGCCTATGCACATCGTCGATGGCAGGGGAAAGCGCAAGCTCCCGAAGAACTAGGTGATCAAGGAAACCCTTCAAGGCGCGAACTTCTGCAACCTGCTCCTGCATATCCTGTGATTTTCGTCGAGAGACGTCAAAACTCGTGACATGTAACGGAGACCATGTCCACCATGCGGGTCCAGACCCGATTGGAGAACCAGACTGCCATCCTTCAGTCAACCCGCTCAAGGGCAACACCGAGGAGATCGAAGGCGCCGAAAAGTGACAGAGCCAAAAACCAGGAGGACAACATAATGTGCTGCATCAGCCTGTTGGCCCTAACATTCGCTGTGCCGTGGTCCCGCCTTGCTCCTGCCTGCTATCCAGTTTGCAGCGCACCGGCCAAGGACGTCGTCACTGTGGATAGTCTAGAATGAAAGCCTTGTCATCGGTGTTTAATTTATTTTAACGCCAATGTGCCTGCGCTTATGTTCGTTTTCTCTCTCGCCACCCGAGCGAGCCGATGGCGCAAGCTGGAAGACTTTCAAAGTTAAGCGGCGCTAGTGATGATGCTCGGTTGGGGGGAGGGGGACCGATCAGAAAACTGGCAAATTGTTTGTTATTTTCACTTTTTCCCTTAATTTTATATCAGTGTTTATTTGAAAGCGAAAGTAACTGCTTTGATGTACGTTCTTTCTCTTCACCCGAGCTAGTCGGGGTGTAAGCTGGAAGACTTTTTAAGTTAAGCGGCGCTACTGACGATGCTCGGTTGAGGGGAGAGACCGGTGGGAAAGCAGACAGATACTTTGTTATTCTCACTTTTTCTTAATTTTAAGATGTGGACCCAGTTATTGGCTACATGGAGTTAATCATTTTTGTGAGGTGTTCTGCCCCGCGAAGTAGGGTTGGTGCAAACGTCTGGAGTAATGAACTGCCTGCTGATTTTGTGGTACATGAGCAATCCAGAAGGGGGGGAAGATGTGGGGATTTTGGACAGACTTCGGCGACGATTGCGGACGGCGCGCGAGAAACGAGCGCGAGGCCAAAGCACGGGGCGCGAGGCGCGTGACGGGGACAGGACAGTGCAGCCATGGCGGCGCAAGCCACCGAACACCGGGCTCGAAGAATAAAGATGTCTCCATCATGACTTGACCCCTTTCTCCGGACAAGCGGTGAGCGAGAATACCACAAATGGTATTCCAAGGAAGGAAGCTACGAAACCATTTTATGTAGGGTTCTTTACGGAGGTCCCACTACCAATAATCGCCGCCCGATCGGTATGCGCTCCGCCCGTCACCCAGGGAGTGACATAACAACGAGAAGACAGCGAATGGGTTTACTGTACCTCCCGGTTGCCCGTCGTCGAGAGCCGGTAGTCCGGGCCCGCCGACCCTTGTTGTCGCCCGTCGTTCAGAGCTCACAGTCGGAGTCCATGTCCAGGCCTGCGGATCACCTTTCCCACGCCAGCGCTGCGTAGGCTGGCTGTCCCGGGCTATCAATGCCCGAGTCTCGCTGCGGTACCACCCCGGGATCGTCATAGCCCAGGTCATATGGCCCGGGCTCGCCGTTTCCACCGGTCTTGCTCCAGACCTCGCTGGTGGACCGCTCCGGGGTTCGCTATGGGCCAGGCCAGGCAGCCCGGCTCCGATGTTCCTGGGGTGCTATGTTGCGCTTTTTGGACTCCCAGGAGACTTGGAAGAGGGAAGTGACGTCAACGACAATAGAAACGCAGATTGGATGTTTACAGAAGAAAACAAAATCAACATCCAATCTGCATTTGCTGCGTTGTTGACGTCACTTCCCTCTCCCTAGTCTCCTGGGAGTCCAAAAAGCGCAACATAGCCCCCCTGGTACCAGCTTCAGCCTCGCTCTGCCCGCACTGTCTCGCGCCAGCTCGTGACTTGCCCCGCCGACTGCCTGTCACGTGCCCTCTGCCTCGTCTTTCACCCTCGGCTCCCACACTCTCCCCCCCCCCCCCTCAAGGCCCGGACGTCGGGGGACTTCATGAGCCTCAGGGAGCCACTGGGCTTCATGGGCGGCCGCTGTTGCTGTTGCCGGAGTGGCCACATTGCAGCGTCCGAAAGCGGCGTAGGTGGTGGTGGCTAGCGAAGCCGACAGACAATGCCGACCTGTCTGTCGCTCGCTGTCCCACTCACCGCGATGCAGCAGGGGGCTTGCTCTAAGCTGGTCCGGCCGACGCAGACGGACCTGCCCCGTTCCGCTTAGAGGTCATAGCGGGCTTAGAACTGCCCGCCTGAACCGTTCGTCAGGCCGAACAACTGTCAGCCACCCTGAGGACTTGGGAAAACGAATGGGCCCGTCTTCCCTCCCGGTGGGCTTCCTGGGTTACGCCGTCTACGGCCGTCTTTCCAAGAAGCTATTGTGCGCAGAACAAAGTGTTAAAACAACACACAACGAACAAGTACTCTGCCGCAGATTGTGGCAGTGGCCATAGCCTCCACCGCCAAATAGCTTGCCGACGTGTTCGTGTACCATGCGGCTAACTCAGCAAGTCCGCATTCCGGAACTCGCTCCTGGGTCGCCAAGAACAGGGGATTTCTTGTGTCCTACCGCAACCTCATGTTAATCGTCTTCCCCATCGCGACGACGGTAGTATCCTTTTAAGTCAGCGATGTGAACCGGGCAAGCCTCCTCGTTTGTATCTCGCCGAGTAAGCCTAGAAGTAATACACGACGCTCGCGTCTTTGTACCTCGGGAGCCCTTCTCACCTCGGAGCAAGCGATGCGACAAAACCACTAGCTGCATTGCTCAAAGCGTGAGTTTCCTTCAGAACAGGTAACGATGGTTTAAACTTATTCCATCTTTTGCGCAAGCGAAGGGATCCAAAGCCTGTGGCGGGATGGCCATATACTATACCCGCGTTCCGCAACGGCTACATGTACCATGTGTTACTCGATGCAAGCGTCAGCGTCCCGTTCCGTTTACGTGTATACGAGCTCTAGGGACTGCTCAGTCCTCGGAGGGGGCGGCAGCTCAGCGAGCAAGCCCGCTTTAACCGTTCAGGCCTCAAGGCAAGCTGGACAGCTACAAGCCACCTAAATGTTTACCGCCTCATCCCCGGCCAGGTCGTGACGCGACATAACTTATTAAAAGTCTTGCTGTCACTGCCACGACCGGCCAGAGTGAAGTCGAGAAAAAATCCTATAAATCATTTCGTAGCTTTCCTGGAACGGCCCCCCTCAAGGGAGAGTCGTCCCTCTGCCTTTCGTCGATTGTTGGAGTGACGCGAAGCAACTAGCCGTCTTGGCCCAGCAGTTACAAATAATAGTGCTCATTAAATCGCCTGCCAGCGTTCCCGGTGTCAACCACAATATCCGCAAGTTTACCCGACACCCGCTGGCAATCTTGTTCGCCAGTGTTCCCGGTGTCGACTGCCATTCCCGCAATCTTTCCGACACCCACTAGCAAAAACCCATCTGCACCCCGGACCTCGACAAGCTCTTACTTGCCTACCGCATCACCCCAAGGCTAAATCCTAAATATGCAATGAGTCCTGGCTGTTTTCCCTCCTGCCAGTCGCTATCCTGCCTTCCAGCGAACATGCCGTGGCTCTCCTCTGCCTCCGAAGACTACTTTCTTACATCGTAACCGCGCTTTTCGGCGTCCCCCGGTTGCATCACTTCCTGGCAACCACTATTCTGGGGTACCTGTGAAAGCGCGTCCGCAACCTCGTCCTTCGAGCCCTTTAGGTACTCGATTCGAGGAGACACCTGCTGAGCTCTGCTGTGAGACAAGTCGCCCAAATCCCAACATACTTTGTCTCGACGGGCATCATTAGCGTTAGTGAACAACGCGCTCAACGAATCCGTGGGACTTCCTGGGGACGACTAGAAGCAGAGGCATACCGGCCGGGCCCCACGTTGGGCGCCATTTTATCTAGGGTTCTTTACGGAGGTCCCACTACCAATATTCGCCGCCCGATCGGTATGCGCTCCGCCCGTCACCCAGGGAGTGACATAACAACGAGAAGACAGCGAATGGGTTTACTGTACCTCCCGGTTGCCCCTCGTCGAGAGCCGGTAGTCCGGGCCCGCCGACCCTTGTTGTCGCCCGCCGTTCAGAGCTCACAGTCGGAGGCCTGCGGATCGCCTTTCCCACGCCAGCGCTGCGGAGGCTGGCTGTCCCGGGCTATCAATGCCCGAGTCTCGCTGCGGAACCACCCAGGGATCGTCATAGCCCAGGTCATATGGCCCGGGCTCGCCGTTTCCACCGGTCTTGCTCCAAACCTCGCTGGTGGACCGCTCCGGGGTTCGCTATGGGCCAGGCCAGGCAGCCCGGCTCGGATGTTCCTGGTACCAGCTTCAGCCTCGCTCTGCCCGCACTGTCTAGCGCCAGCTCGTGACTTGCCCCGCCGACCGCCTGTCACGTGCCCTCTGCCTCGTCTTTCACCCTCGGCTCCCACAAAGTGAATGAAGTAAAGCTAACTAGCACATCTGGGAACAGGTGGAACAGATACAAATTGGGACTCCCTCCCGACTGTCTCTGGCCCAAAGTCTCAACCCTGTCTTGCAAGGTGTTGGGGAAACGCCGACTTGGTTGGACCAGAGAAAAATCAGCGACGCCGGGGAGAGCAGGCGGGGCTGATGTTTTTAGTTATTTTTGCCCAATCCCCCTGGCGATAAGCCACAGTGCCTAGTGATAGTTACAACAATTCAGAGGGGAAACAAAGTCGCTTAGAAGGGAAAGAAAAGGAATTATACTTTTGCTTTGTTTCTCGGCTAGGTGGAGCAAGCTAAGGTCCTATATAAAGCGTACAGCCATTAGCGTCGTTCGTCCGTCCGCAATTAACGTTAATGCGTCCGTCGTCCGTCCTAAAAATACTGATCGACCAGAGCCTATTCAAGAAACCGGAGTTTAAACTTTTCCATGTAAAACAAAAAAAAAGCGTTTCCAGAGAATCCTCGGTGACAACTTTTTGGCAACTTTAGTGGGTACGTGCGTTCCTGCCATTTCCCTTGCCCTTGCCGGATCATCGGCCGGAATGTGATTCTATAGTCACCGTGTGTTCATTTCTGTAAAAGTTCGTTTTGCTAAAAGCAATTTGGTCAGATGGCAAACAGAAATTGTTTTTACAACCCGAGCATACCGCTCTACCTCCGCCGCGGAACTCACGTTACCGCGCCGCATTGCGAAAGCGTGAAGTTTTCGACACGTGGTGCTACTCAACAAATCCCCGACATTTCTTCCCTGTACCGAAACGGTTTTGGGCCGTTTCACATAGCAGCATTACCTCGCAGATTGGCGACACGTTGACACTTCGTACACCGCGTGGCAAGGCATATTCGTTGAACTGGTTGCCGCGCTTCATACGAATCACCAATCCACTGGTGACTCTCAATCGTATCTCCCCGCGGAACCCTCGTAAAGTAGTGAAACATTACAAGACTGCGAATTGACCCTGAGACGACGACATTGTGAGTTCGTAAATGTCCCGCACAACTTAAATGAGCGTCGCAGTCGTGTTTGCTCTAACTCCTGTGCGCCGCGTTATCTACGTCGCCGACAAGGCGAAAGTGGCTCAAATGTATTGTGGAGAAAATATCGGTTACATTTAATTTATAATTTATTTCACTCGGAAGACAAAGCGGGTCCCTCCCGCAAAGCGCGGGCGTCGAAGACTCTCTGGAGCCCTTCTGGCTCGAGCCTCTGGCTCGGAGCCAGCGGCCGCGCTGGCGCTTTGCCTAGGAACTCGGGCTTCTTCAGGGCGACCGGAGCGAGGCCTGGCGTGTAGGGTGCAGCGCCCTGAGCGACGGGCCTGTAGCTCAGCCAGGCCGCGAAGAAGAAGAGCACCGACAAGGTCTTGAGGAAGATGAGGAACCCATACATGTTGTAGCTCATGCTGGCGTTCTCGTAGACGGTGCACGCGCCCCGCTGGCTCTGGCACAGCGTCTGCCAGTGGACGCAACTCAAGTCGATCATGGAGCCAAACAGGATGGGCGACACGATGGTGCCTGCGGTACATCGGGCGGTCTAGGCAGTGAAACGCTATTCACGGCTTGGGTCCAGTCTACTTTTTTTTTTTTATTATTAAACCAAAAAAGTGGGATAGACCTCTGCCAGTCCAAAAGAAAAGAAAAACGCAAATCCAAACTTATAAAAGTTTTTTTTTTTTTTTTTTGGTGAACAAGGAAGACTATACTTCATTTCAGCTTCCGTCCGAGCGCAGCCAAAGCTACGTGTGGCCGGAGCCAATCACACGCCGGCAATAGGTCACGCGATCTCGCCTGCACTTTTGTATCACTCCGCTGCGCCGCTGGTCGTCCGCGCCGCCTGCGCTCGCCGAGTATCTCGTCTGCTACGGGTGTATCAACGGTATCGTCTGCTGGAGGTTTAACAAGTGCCCTTTCACGTCCTGAAATTTAGTCACAGGGGATGTCAGTACGTAGGCTGGCCGCTGCCGTCTGTGTACGAGCTTTCCACCTGTTCGGCATTTCGGCATAGTTTCGAGATGTAAGTACTCATTGCAAGCTGCCCGATGACCCGGCCGTTTATGTTTCCTTGTATTGTCTGGATATACCAGGGCTCGAGTCGCAGTCCTTTCCACCAGCTTCTCGGCGTTCAATGTAATCGGCAGGTAAAGGGGTGCCCTGACTTCGCCGCGTATCAGTGAATTGTAGTGGCCCGGACGCCTTTTTTGTTTGCAACGCATTCGCGGTACGACGCGGCCGGAGTCTCCTGCCGAATTTGAAATTAGACATTCATCAGGACCTCTCGCGCCTCATACCCAAACGTGCCTTTGCAAAAGGACGTTTTGAAGCGACTCGGTGAGGAAAGCAGCGAAGCAAATGATGCGGCCATTACGGGAACGAAATCACCCAGAAAAACCGGGCTCTGCAGCCGTGTTGCCAGCGGATGTACATACGTGTTTTCACCAAACCACACGCATTTACATATATTAATAAAACATAAACTTGAGATATTGAATTCCTTTAGTTGCAAATCATTCTCAGCAGTACACGTCTGGAATATTCTGCAATTTTAACGCACAAAACAGTTATTTTAAAAAACAATTGCTTTTGCGGACTACTTTGTGGTGCGTAATAATGCTTTTCTCGAATGTTGCGAACCGTCCCTTAGCCTTTGGCTGCGCTCGGGCGGAAGCTGAAACGAAGTATAGCGAAGCTGTACTATGGTGGGAATGAAGTAATGGCTGGCCGCACGTTGGCAAGCTAGAGTGGAAAGGCTGGAAAGAATGCCGCCATCTATGAACAATGGCGGCAACCAGACAACCGGCAAGTCAATTGTCTGGTTGTCGCCGTCTCTTAAAGATGGCGGCAGTCGTCCAAAGTTTAGTGTCATCACTTGTTTGCAGACGGACACGATCCTGGGGAACCCAGACCTTACCAACTCCGTTGTAAAAAGAAAATGAATAAATAACGCAGAGGGGCAAGGTGGCGACGACAGAACCACAATCTGGAATAATTCAAATTAGTCTCGACAGATTAGTGACAGCGTTCTTAGGGGGACCATGCGGCTCCCCAGAAACTTCATAAAGTGCCTGGATAGGATACGTGTGTAACAAAATGATCTCTCCAAGAAACAAAATGTAGTTCAATTTTACTTTGAGAGACCCCTTTCAGTCATTCCAAGAAATGTTTGTATTAGGGTAGATTAAAAAGTTTTCGGTACGGCAAGGACAGTAAGAATAAACAAGATCAAGTAGAGGGTGTCCCCAAAAAACGAATTAGGGGGTTTCTTTCACCACAGAAATAAAGTACGGAACACCTAAAGATCATTCTTCGCCCAAATGTAGCGCTTGCGGGTCCGAACCAGATGACAAAGTTTCAGAACTAAACGTTATCTTCATCGAAAGCTATGTTTTCTAAGACTTTCAGAGGGAAAAGGGTGGCCGACGGAGCTCTAAAATACATGGAGCTGAATGGCGCCAATTACGAAAACGGCCGGAAAGGGGCCCCATTCTCCAATTGAAATTTTCAGAAAATGACTTATAACTCTTGATTGCGATAACGTTTTTTTTTTGTTTTTTTTTTTTTTTTAACTTTGGTATCTGGTTCGGGCCGTTATCGCTACATTTTGACGCAAAATGAGCGCTCGGTAATGCGTAGTTTATATTTGCAACACAAAAAATTAACTGTGATTTTTTAGACTTTTTGCATATTGTAAACTAAGTAAATTGTTTCCTTCGCTTCCCGATTCCCCATACAAAGTGACTTTCTTCGAGGCATTCGCAGGCACCGCTGACAACCTTGATTACCTCTTTATACTACCGAGTTTGTAAAGCACTCCGTCACTTCCAGACGCAAATGTCTGAAGGAGCCTTCACAGGTAATAGGAACCAATGATGTCACAAGGGTGCGAGCTGTCAATCCAAGCCGAGTCCGGCGATGCGTTTACATGAATGCGACTGAGTCGCATTCATGTAAACGCGATCGGCGAGGTCTGGCGCGGCGAAACGCGGAGGCTTCCTCAAAGCGTGCGCACACACGTCGCCTCTGGTCCAGAGCGACCCGGCGGCCCGGCCTGGAGCCCTAAACGCTTGGGTTTTGATGTTTCTTCCGTCTCGTAACTTCTTCCACAGCACCGAAGACAGGCAGCGGAAACGATCTTTACGTTCACTGAACGCATAGGCCCGTAGCTCTCAAGTTTTGAGCAGCGCTCCAGGCGAGTGATATAGAATATTTGGCTCGAGTTTCGAACATGCGTCAATACACTTACCCACTAGAGTCTTTTCTACTCCGTTCCATTAAAAGTGCCAGTACAGTGTAGTGCCCGCTAGTGCCAGCGTAGCAGAGGCTACAAGAGCGAGCTCCAAGCATGCGCGCTCGTGCAGTGCGAGCATCGTTCAGGGAAAAGTGAAACATACGGGCTCACGGAAGCCATGAAAGAAAGCAATAAAATAATAAAGCTGAAAGGAATGTTTAACGGGACGCTGAGGCCGCGAGCTGCATAATTCATTTTTTTTTTATTTTAGTTTATTTTTTTATACGTTTTGGTATCGCGCGTCTACGAATGCTGACAGATGCTTGAATTCGAACGTGGCACGTGCAAAATCGAACGTTACAGCGCCCCCTGGGTGGTGCTGCCAGCATAGCATGGTCGCGTCTTGCGGACGCGCTCGCGCCCCCTGCCCGAGAGCAACGGGTCTATCGAAGGGCCTCCACGTGCGGCGATGCACCGGAAAACGTGGTGCGGCTGGTGTCGGAACTGCATAACTTCGAGCTTTGACACGGCGTGGTGCCACCTTCGTGTAGGGCTTAGTGCGCATTCATGTAAACGTTGCCGCGTCGGCTTTGTTCGAAGAACGAGTGGAGTCGATGCGCTGAAGTCGCGTTCATGTAAACGAGGCTTGAGACTGGTAGCTCTGTCTGTGCCTAATGCAAACGTTCAAAGGCGGTTGCTCTTGTGCGGCATCGTTAAGCATATTTGAGTTGATCAAGAGCTCTTATCTACACCCGGCGGCATTAAAGATTTACCCGCGAATTCTGCTATGTTTTAAGACGTTTTCCTCGTACTTAAAATGGGTTTCCTTTTTAGAGCGCAGCTCTTAGGCGCCCGTTTCCGGCTTGAGCGGCGTCGCCGTCGCCGTCGACGTAGGCGTAACCACGCGGTGCATTATGGGTAAATTTCGCCGCTAAATTTAGCGGAAAAAATTCCCCACTAAATTTAGCGGAAAACATTTTCCGCTAAATACGGAGGGGCATGGCATTCTCTCCGTACCTTCCCCTCCTCCTCCTCAAAAGCTTCGCTCCAATTCGGTGTTACGGTGGATAGTAAACGTCTTTAATTTTTTTCATCCATTGCAGCTTGAACATAATATTATATTTATAATATATATAAAAAAAAAGATTGAAATATTGTCGTGAATGGAAACGGATCGACAAACGTAAAACTAAAAATATAGCTTTAATCGGCGAACTTATGCCGGACACAAAATAAAGAATGAGCGTCGAAAGAGTAACAGCGAACGTCGCAGCGTCGGCGTGCCAGCTGGCTCGAGCGAAACTGCGAGAGAGTGTGCTCCGTCGTCGGAAGATGGAGCCAGCGAGGTCGCGCTCAGCTCCTTATCTACTCCACTGGGTGTCTCGAATATTTGAGTTAAAATATTCGGAGGTGAGGTAGGGCGAGACTTATACCCTTGTTACACGGGCGCACTTAACTGCAGTTACGCTAAGCCACGGTTAGCGCACAATACTTGCCGACAACATTCTGCGGCTATGCAGTCAAAGCTATGGGCGAACGTGTGCTTGAGCATCTTGAGCACGCGCGCTCTTCACTTGTCATGAAATAACTGTCCGAGAGTATAGTGCGGTATCTGTGGTGCCGCGCAACAGCAGTTAAGCTGAGTTAACTGCGGTTAAGTGTGCCCGTGTAACAGGGGTATTACTCGGCAAGGTCATGTTGGTCTGCTTCGTTTACACTCGGGGTAACAGTAAACTCGAATCTTCTAAAGTACGGAGAAGCGTTTCTTCTCGGTCTTGCACGCGGTAGTATTTATTTGGCAAAAAGCTGAAACTGGGGAATCGCTGAGAATTCGAAATCGAAAAGAAGCAGAATGTGATAAACGTTGATATTGCTGTAAAACTGGACTGCGTGGGACACCCCCCAAAGTTGACCAAAAAGACAACCTGAAGGCAGATAATCCTTCTCTAGGTGACAGTATAGGGCTGCGGATCGCAATACGAATTTGTAGCCTGCCCCGTGGTACACGTCTCCTGCGATGTCGGACGCTCTCTCAAGCAGAACCTGCTCACCAGGCACGGCAAAAACCGTCGCGGGTTCTGCTGTATCGAGCAGAAGCCGCGACGGACAGTTCAGGGAAAGCAGCTGAGGCCATTCGGGTCAAGTGCGCGTGGCGCATTTGCAAGCTAGAACATTTTCACATCACACACATCTGTTCTTCGGTCGACAAAATGATTCCGCGTGTACTTGATGAAGCTCAAAACGCACGCACTTGGGCACGCATTCCGATACGTCGCATTAAACACTGGACGCGGTGTAAGAACGCGAATTGTGTTTTTGGCGAAAATACAAGGGTCGCGACCGACAGGTTTTGTGCGATAATTGCCTTAGAGAAGCCAGAGTAATTAAACATGCGAGCTTGTTAACGTTACACACGATTCATTTTTTTTTGTGATTATACGGCCTTTCTTAGATAACTGTGAGTTTTGTCCCACCGGCTGTGTTATGGAGGGCGTGGCGTTGTCTGTGTTACAAATGTGCAAACAAGGTGGAGGTTTCGTGAGAGGGTGACATTTAAAACGTGATGCGCGGATAAGATAAATTCAACTTGGTTTGAGACATGTGTGTTTGTGTCGTCCGTTCGTCTCTGGTTTCGATTCATGTGTCACTTGACTTGTTCGACGCTTACACAGGGGTCAAGGCAACTACAAACACGCAGTGGAGTGTAACATAACGAGGCATAGCTGTATCACCGCTGAAGCGACGCCTGTTTTCACCCCTTTGACGGTAGGTAAAAGTGCGAAAGGCTCACCAAAGAGACGGACCGACACCCACTGCAAGCCGAGAGCCACCGACTTGGACGGTTCCCCCACGCACCTGCGAACGAGCGCCTCGTTAGTCAACGCCACAGTCACCGTCAACCGCAAGGATAACAGAAGTGATGAGGGCTACCGAGGACCCCTACTCTCCGAGCTCTAGGGTCCACGGTTAAAGGGGCATACACCAAACACGTTCAGCGGCAAATATGGCGTCTGAAGGATACGACCTATTATGTAGTAGCTTGGGATCCTCTCTGAACGGTTTCGGGTGGCATTTCCTGTGGGACTCTGCAACATTTTATCTTTATAACTGGAGGGTCCTCGAAAAGATTAAGTAATGCTAGAAACGACCAAAACGTTTCTAGCATTTCTGTGAGTTAGAACAGGGCCAAAAAAGTTGGAGCACAATGATAAAATCTTTAAGCCCTAAAAATGTATGTCGTCTTGTCCGCTTTCCTGTAAAGCGAATTACTGCACCGAGAAAAATTCAATAACTTGAATGGCTAACTACGAAACGCATCTATGAATGTGAAAGCAATTTATAACTTTTAAACGCATTAATCATTGAAGTTCAAACTCTCAGTGCCTAAAAACGTTATTTGTAGGCCATTTTTCTTGGCAGAGTGAATAATTAGAATGATTATTTTCAGACATTTGTCTAGAAATTGCGATTTTTTTCGGAAATTTTGTGCCAATGTGACCAGGTTTAGCTAAGACAGGACTGAATTTCCTCTGACCAAAATGTCAAAAACATTTCTTTTATAAAGGATGAGTGGTCGATAAATAAGAAACGATAGCCCGTAAATTGTTTGAGCCTGAGTTTTATTCTCGCTATGATGTTGAAGTCAAACATGATTTGGTAAAAACAGGCACTCTTTTTTCCTGCCGAGTTGATTTTTAGAAAGATAATGTAGCGAGCGCCAGTTAGTTCAATGTGGGGAGTGAGTACGTCAAAGTTTGAGGCTAGAAAACATACAATATCTCTAGGCTTGCTTGGGAGAAGAGCGTGTTGGTTCGAGTCAAGGATGAAGAAAGAATAAAACAATTAAAACTGGGACAACACAACACATCTTTCAACTAGCAACGACGAGTAAATATTTTCAACAGCGAGCAGCCGACTATACCCACGAGGGAAAGGGAGGAGAAGGGGAGATAAAAAACGCGAAGTGCAAGTCAGAGAGGGGGGTTTATCTCGGATTTTAGAAATTCAACCTCGGTTTTCGTCAGCAGGAGGGAAGGGTTTGAAACGTTGTTATTTACTGTGGTCATGGCAAATGACTCAATGATCTCCCATGACAGCAGATTTGGCAGGGAGATCATTGAGTCCAGGATTTCTCTGGTAGCCCGATCTGGAAATGTTCCTAAAATTGTTGTTTGTTCAAACTTGGAAGGGGGGCTTCATTTTTTGCTTCAGTGTCCCGGTAGCGAGCATTTTGTTGCTCAACTGACAGCGTTGAGATTCGTTCGGGTCGTTGGGGCTGCGGGACTGTGGATGGAAAAGTTCCGTGGCTTACTAGAGGCGCGGGCGAGACGGTGAAAGGCTCTCATAGGCATGGTCGAGTCGAGGGCAGGTTTGGAACGGCAGAAGCTCCGGCCGAAGGGTGCGTCGTAGTGCTCCGATTGTGAACCAGGGTGCGCTCAAGAACCGCGACGATTGTCATGAAGAGTTACACCAGGGGTGGCCAAGCTGCGGCTCTTCGCGTGTTGAACTGCGGCTCGCGGCTCCCACCCCGTGCCGTGATCCCCACCCCCTTTCTCCCACTCCTCCTACGCCTCTCTCCCGGTCACACGACCACACTTCCCCAAGAAGAGAAATGGAACGCGTTTTAAATCGAAAGAAAGTTTGCGGTTTGGTAGTATTGTGTTACTGCTACCTTACGTACAGTTGGACTGCTTTTGACTCGGATACATTGGAAGTAGTTCGAGTTTCGTTTATTTCTCTAAACAAAAGATTGCCCCCTCTCCCCCATGCGGCTCTTGGAGGTTTCCTGGTTTTGTTTGCGGCTCTTGGGCCGGGTCAGCCTGGCCACGCCTGAGTTACACAGTACTTGGACGCTGTTCCGCGATGGCGGTGGCGACTTGCCCATCGCGGAGGCCCTGGATTACGTAGTCGAGCCGCTGTTGGTCGGTAAGGGGGACGGGACACCTAGCGATGATCTTGAGTTTCGCGAGCGTCTAATTGACGAGGCTCTCACCCTGTGCTTGTTGTAAAGCGTCCACTCTACCTTGCCACTAAATGAGGGAGAGCTGTTCATCGAATTGTGCCTGGAGGGCTTGTTTCCATTCGGGCCAGGCCTTGAATTGGTTCCCGGTTGTCACTTTACCATCGGCGGCTGGTCCTAGGAGTTTTCCTAGCGCAATTGCTAGAGAAGTTGAGCGCTCCGACGAGGCTTGTTGTTGGGTGCGCTTGAGGTCCTCCATCCATCGGCGAGTAGAAATTCCTCTGTCTCCTCTGAACCTGGAGAGCATATACGACAAATCCGAAAGGGTTGTAACACTCATGAATCTTGCGGTATCTTTAGGCTCTGTTGGGGGTATGCAGTTAACAACTGCATGTTCAGGACAGGGTCGGCTGCGAAGGTAGGCGTTGCTGATGTGCCGGGCTGCCCCGCTAAAGTTCAGTCAGACGGGGCCAATCCATGGGCGTTAGCTTCGGTTTTGGGTTGCGGCATTTTTTCGGCGATTTGGGTCAGGAGACGCTGAATATTTTCATATTTGTTACCAGTGCTGCCCAGTTGGCGTCAACCAAGTTCTTTATAAATAAGATCCGCCATGAAGCCGGCAAGCTCTGCGGCAGTGGCTTGCTTCCAGTTGATGAGCGGCATGGAAGATGGGAGATGAGTCGAAGAGGACGTTGGCTGGTTAAGGCGAGTGGGATCGTTGGAAAAGTGTCGAAGGGCGAGAAAGACTTGAAGGCTAATTTAAAGTTCTTGAGGCCGACTGCGCCAGATGTGAGATATGGCAAAACTGAGGCCGAGCGTAAAGGTAATGATTAGAAAATTTATTGAAGAGCTTCGAGGATTCCATGTTAACAGGGCTAGAGGCGAAGACGGTCTGCTACACAAAGCGAAGTAAGCGGCAGGTACGGCACGAGAACAACACAGCGAGGAACACGGGGAGTGCTGCCTGGGAACGCGGAGGGGAGACAATTGAGAGGGTTGTGGCGACGGCCTACGGGCGAGAGGGAAAGGCTTGGGAAGCATATTGAGTGCGGTGAGCTGGTGTTTACGTGGTTGGCGTTGCGGTCTTGCGGTGTGTGGCGTTACTTTTTTTTCCATTCTTCGCATCGTCTTTTAATAAAATTTATTACTCTTACCCTGCTCTGAAAGATCAGCTCCTTCTTTGAGCTCTGTATATTTCTTCTCACATTGACCATCAGTTTGCAGTTAGAATTAATCCCTGTTGCTCTATTGCACAGATAGACCATTTCATATCCAAAACGTCCTCCACATGAAACCGCATTCCCGTACCTTTAGTGTCAATATCAACAGTCGATTCATAAAAATTGCAATAACCAATCATTTTTGCTAAACTTCGGAGCTCACATTTTCACATAACTTCTTACTCCTGTAGTTTCTTCATGTTTTTACGCATAGTAAAAAAAAAAAAACAGTGCGACTTGGATGAGGATAGTAAAGTGAGAAGAAGCACTGATTATGAACTCTTACCAAGTTGCAAAAATATTCATGCTGATTGTGTTTTCTTCTTCCACTTTGCAGTGTCTTCGGGTCTGATGGTATTTAAAGAAATAAATAGCAGAGAGATGAAAGCTGACAATAATTTCCAATCCAATTTTCTTTGTTTAAACTGGTGGTTGGAGCACCACTTATGTGCAGGCTTTCATTAAGAAGAATTGAAGCATTAAACCTTTAGAAAGCCCCACGTAATGTGATGTTTTTACATATTCTATAAGGACTATAGCAGGATGTGTACACATCTTAGATAACCAAATGCCTATTGGTGGTGAGAGTTCAAGTTTACGCAGGGAACAGTAACTTCATCACCTGCGTAAAAGGCACGCTCTACTTCATCCTTTTCTCTTTCGAGCGCTGTTATATTTGCCAGACGGGGCGATGCTCGAACGTCGGAACCAGAGAACACCATAGCTCCTTGAAAGGGACTGCATACTCGCCTTTAGCGATGCACTGTCGGGGCACTGTCGGGTGTGAACCACGGTTCTCCAACACTACCGTATTGTTTAAACACCAAGACCTAAGGTTTAGGCGAATGAAAGAAGTACACTATATAACGCAAAAACAGACCCTTGTCGTGCGTAATCCAACTTTCTTTGGCTTTAACGAACAGTGAGATTCAATTTCTGTATCTTGGTCAGCCCGTGGAGTGGAAAAAAAAAACTAAGTGCAAAATCCATGGTGGGCTTTGTGCCTGTGCAATCACAGTGTCCTCTTTACATTCCGATAAAAATCAGTTGTTAGCGCTTGCCCTCTGTGGTCCTCCTTTTTTGTCCTTATCTCTTCCGCGCTGTTTTTTCACGACGAACTCATACCAACTTGCTCAATCGTCCATTCTACTAGGTAGCGAGAGGTTGAACGTGAAATGCGGCGTACTGATTGGACGATTAAAAAGAACCAGCTGAACATACACTTATAGGAACATTCATACAAATGAGAGGAGATAGAGTTGTATGCTCAGCTGGGTCTTCCCAATGTATAACCTACTAGCTCAGCTTATCCACATCGTAAATGATTCGATGAGGAAACTACGTCAGAATTTTATTTCACATATTTATTAAAACAATGCGGGTACTGTACAATGGCCACGGGCGGTTACTGTTGGAATTAGGAAGTGTGCGATCAGTTGGCTACTTAAAGTCATTAATTACTAAAGAACATCAAAACCGTTCAATTATATAACCGCATTCTGCGATTGGTTATTGATTTCTGATTATTTGGAGAGTCCAACGCTGCCTTCTCGCGAGATCTGCCAGTGCCGGGAAGACCATTCTGAGTTGAAATGGTCACAGATGTAACCTAGGTGGCGGCAGGCTTGAGCGACCGGTGTCTGCAACTAAGGAGTTTCTTGCTCTTGGTTTGGCTATCGTGGGGTGTGAACACGTCTACCCATTCATTTTGACCGCTTTGGCTATTCATCGAACTTTACAAAAGACTAGAATAGGGCCAGCTTGAACTTGGGAGACGAAAAACGTAAACATCAAAGATCGATGAAAGAGACAGAGATTTAGATACTGCTGGAATACCAGCTATGGTTTTAATACTTCGTCCTCTTCTTGAACCTATCTGCTTCTTCGTTTCTTTTAATCCCGAGAGCCCCGTTCAATCCCATGCGAACCAAGTATGAAATGGAGTGACATGAAATGAAATAAGAGCCACATCCGTTCCACATACAATCCCAGTTTGAAAAACCCGCACTTTTGCAGAAGGTGATACACCTCAAATACCGTTTTTTTTTTTTCCATTCTTGGCGAGCTTCAGCTGGAAGAGACACTCCGAATATTGTTTCTTTTTGTTTCGTTTTTTTCTTCAATAGTCAAGGTCTCCAGCATCTCTCGTGCATACCGGTGTTTGCTTTTGCGAGAATTTTACTGCTGCTAAAGGCTGCATTGCATTTACAGATGCGGAAATAAGCTGGTAGATGGCCCGCTGAAGTTCCTTTGACAGATCCCACATGCCCATGTCTCCTATCATTTATGCATCTGCCAGTCTAGTCTCTGTAGCACTTGCAACCCGATAGGGGAGTGTTATTAACAGCCCGTGTTTCACACGGGGCATATTGTGTGTTGTGAGAGATGTTGCGAATTTTCTTCGGGTTGGTGTTGAGGTTTACTTTGCGGCCCATTGGGCAGCTTTCTTCGGAAGCACCGTACAACGGCTTCTTTCCACCTAATGTTTTGATATTCTACCTCCGTTGTAAGAATTTGGAAGTCATCAACGTACCTGAAAGTGGCCGTGATTCTGTTATCATTCAAGTTTTTTCTGGATGGACACATGCTGCTACGAACAAATCAAAGAGTTGTGGGGCTACACATGAGCCTATCCAAGCACCACATTTTTGTACAAAATGCTTGTCTTGGTGTGCAACGACTGTCGCTGTTATGTACACACTGAGCAGTTCCGAGAAGGTATCCAAGTTATTCCCCGCCGAGTTTTGAAACAATAGCTGTAGTGTTCTTGTATGTTTTGTGGAAAAATTGGCACAAGGCTTGAATGCGAAATAGAATAATACATATATTGTATATCTATCGAAAAGCCTGAGGCAAGATTGGATCCATTAACGTGAACATATGAAATCACTGTTTCCGAATTTTGAATCTTGTTCGGATGATCGCACTGTATTAAAGACAACTGATTGGCTAAGAAGGTTAACAGATGTACTTGCCAAGTACTCTTCTTTGACACGATGGCCCGAAACAGTAAGCCCTTTTTGTGTGCCTTGGCAGAGAAAAATACTTCTAAGGGCCCTCTTTTGTTCCTTAAATCTTTGCGTATTGGCTGTTCAGGTGGTTCTCTTGAAGCAGCCCAATGATGGTTTGTTTCGTACTTCTGCCTCGTTTTTCTTTAACCTCGATAAAGTTCTTAGCCACATTCTCAGAGGCTTTCTTTCCGAATATTTCCGAAGTAAGTACAACAAAACCACCTTTTTTTTTATCTGATCCAGAGTTTTAGATTTTCGCTTCGGAGTTCCTGGACTGTGGAGCTCCGACCAGGCTCATACCTGGTTGTTTTGGACTCGAATGGCTTATGAGGCAGTCAATTTCTTCATTTAATATCTGACAGGCTTTTTCATCATAGGTTTTAGATGCGATCTTTCGAACTAGGTTATGCTTATCAATGGGTGGTTAAGCATACATAAGCTTTGGTGGTTAGGCACTTCGGACCTTGTTCGAGGGTTTGCATGGTCTTTTGTGAGATGTTAACATCTCTGATAATCTGAAGAGGCCATCTTTTGGGTAGATCCTTGTCTCGCCTTGCAAGATGTTAAGAATATGGAGAAATCGATCTTTCCATATAATTTCAATTGAGTGTCTGGCGACCGTAAGATGATTGATGAAAGCGTTGCAGTTGCAATACCTGGCCTGCAGCGGTGAGCAGTCATTGTTGGCGTGAAGCCTGACTTCAGAATCTTAGAGACTCCCACGGTGTGTCCTTTAGACGGCGTTACTAAGCTGAAACATTGCTGTACGTCGTCCGGAAGGATTCCCTTTTGATGCAGCGTGACAGCAACCTAGCTTGTCAAATGTCGGTGGCGATCAATTGACAGAGAGTCTCGGCTGTTCGAGGAAATGAAAACGAATAGAAAATGCGCCCACGTGACTAGAAAGAAACTGATTCCGGGCTTGACTTGAGCTAGTTGGCGCAGAGACAAAGAAATAGATACTGCTGAGCTACCAACTATGGGTTTAATGCTTCTTCTTCTTCACGAACCTACCTGTTTTTTTAGAGCGCGGCTCTTAGGCGTTCGTTTCCGGGTTTCGCGGCGTCGGCTTCGGCGTAGGCGTAACCGCGCTAAATTTAGCGAGCCAATTGACGTCACGTGTCCCCGCTAAATTTAGCGTGGAAATTCAGTTTCTCAAGCTAGATTTAGCGGAGAAATTCAGTTTCTTCTCTAGATTTAGCGGCAAATTGACGTCACGTGACCTCAACACCAATTCAATTTCCCGCTAAATTTAGCGGGGAATTGAATTGGTGTTGAGGTCACGTGACGTAAATTTCCCACTAAATCTAGCGGAGAAACTAAATTTGTTCATAGGTGACGTGATAGCAAGTCCTGATGCCATTTTCCCCGCCAAATTTAGCGGGGAAACTGAATTGGTGTTGAGGTCACGTGGAGTCAATTTTTCAGCTAAATTTAGCGGGGAAACTGAATTGGTGTTGAGGTCACGTGGAGTCAATTTTTCAGCTAAATTTAGCGGGGAAACAATGGGAGGAAAGGAGGGTACGGAGGATGAGGATGGGAAAGTGCGCAGCAGGAGGAGGTGAGAGTACGGAGGAGGAGGAGGGAGGAAAAGAGGAGAGGGTACGGAGGAGGAGCAGGGGCATACCCTCCTCTCCGTACCCTCCCCTCCTCCTCCTCAAGAGCTGTGCTCTTATTTCGCATTACAGGAATTTGTAAACGTCTTTCATGTTTTCATCTCTAACTGAGCGCCCCATTTAATTCCGTACAAACCAAGTATGAAATGGAATGAAATGACATGATATGAAATGAAATAAAAACCACATACATTCCAGAATCCAAATATAATCCCAGTTTGAGAAACCCGCCCCACAGCAGAAAATGACACACCGCGAATACCGTTTTCTTCATTTTTGGCGAGCTTCAACGGGACGAGACACACCGAAAATAGTTTTTTCTTTTTTCTTAATTTTCTTCGATAGCCAAGGTCTCCTGCATTTCTCGTGCATACGGGTGTTTGTCGTTTGCAAGGACGGTGGTGCTGCTGAAACCTGCAATGCAATTGCATATGTGGCATTGAGCTGGCAGATGGACCACTGCAGTTCCCTTGACAGATGCTGCATGCAATGCATCTGCCAGCATCTGCCAGTGCTAAAGATATTAGCTCATTGCAATGAACCCAAAAACGTGAGAGAAACATAGGCTGTTTCCTGTAACACAAGTGTGCACGTACACACACGAATGATTCAAGACCGGAGGGGTCGACTCGTACCGGATAGTGGCGCTCATGCCAGGGGCAGTGTTGAGGAACGTCCCGAACAGGGCAAGAAAGAGGCCGACTGAGAAGGGGACGATGGCGTTGCAGGTCGTCTGGCAGCGGGTCAGCTCAGCCTGAAAGACGGTCCTGGGATCCCCGGGCTCCTTCCTCAGCCTGCTGCTGATGCAGCTGCAGTCGGAGTACACCTGGTCGAAAGCGACGCGTAAGGGTGCCGCCTGGCGGAGCACGTGTAGGAACAATTACTCGGACTGGCGGTTTGCAGTCAGCCGTTGAACGAGTCGACCCATCAAAATTTTGTAGATTATGACTAGTCCTAGAATTCTAAAATATTCATGAAAATTTGATTATACTGTGAGGCTCCACAGTGTGAGGTAGCACTGACGCTCTTGCGATGTAGGATTCCGGGGTCCAACTTATACTCAGACAGAATTGGCTTTTCTGCTACATCCCTTTGCCCATAAAACCATTAAGCAGTACTTTTTTCCTGTCGTCAATTTGTGCGTCAGTGCCGCCGTCATTTCGTCCAATCATTCGCAGTCCTCTCACCACGAATAACATTGTTTAGTTTGGAGCAACTCTTCTTGGCTGACCACATAACGCTATATGCTCAGCCATCCACGACTACATAGTGGCATCCAAACAATTGCGTTGCTCGGGGCTTGTAGTCTCAAGGCAAAAGAAACTCTAGTTTATGAGTAACTCTCTAGGTAAAATTGGCGCAAAGGAAAGGGAGGAAGAACGTAAAGACAGGATAGAGCGCTCTCTCGTTATTGTTTTCTTGTATCAACCTAATTCTCGGCCAATCCCCTTCTTGGGTTTGCGCCAAACATTCAAGGACAAGAACACCAACATCAAACTTTGGTAGGGTTTTTTTAACTTGAAATATTCCGAACGGTACAGTTGCTTACGAAACACACACACCGAAAGGTTTTACACCTTAAATGGTTTAAAAGGAGTTTTCCAGGGATTTCCATTCATGGCTGAAACCACTCAGCACCCTAATTTTCAGTAACACGCGGTCTATAAGTACGAAGTAGAACGCCTTTGGGCGAACCACTATTTATATTTTAAGGAGATTCCGATCTGTGTGTGACTCAATGTGTATGTACTCTTGCCGGGTTGCGTATGTGAAGAGTCTTTTGAGAAACTGAACAATTTATTAACGTCCTATCCTATTCTACGAACCTTGGATAACTCCGCTTCAACAGGGCTCCACACAGACGCCAGTGGATTGGGTTTGGTAGCTGTTCTCGCTCAACAAACAGAAGGGTATAACAGCTACGTTGTAGCCAACGTTATTAGATTAGCTCGACAAACAGAAAAGAGGGGGGGGGGGGGGTACTGCTCGTGCATGCAGCTCAGCGCTGCATGCACGAGCAGTCCCCCCCCCCCCTTCACTTACCACGACTCGCTCCCGTCGTTCGACGCGCAGGACGGCTGCTTTGGTAACTGTACTATGGTGGCTAGAAGGGGCACCATAACTGTACTGTATTCTATGGGATTTGTAAGTTTCGAAGCCCAGTGTCTAGATGGCGCTCCACCAAACGAAAATCTAGATGGCGTTTCGAACGACGGAAGGCGGACTGAAGTGAGTGAGGAGGGGTCTTCCAAGGTAGTTCCACAACTGAGGTAATCTAGCAACGTTGATTGTAGCATACGCTAGACGCTTACAGCCATATTCGCGGCTCCGTGCGGTGGAGGAAAGAAGCGTGTCTCCACTCGAGTCGAGGAGCCGTCGAGCTTCAGAGAAGCGCCTAGGCGATTCCTCTGATGAGGAGCTCATCGAGGAAACTTCCTTCATTCCAGGAAACTCGAGGAGACGCGTCTGGTTACGAGGTTGTAGCAAAAATAGTTACTTTAAGAATATTATTGGGGCGTGAATCATGAACATATATGAGTTCAGTTTATTTAAAAAGGCACGTTTTACCAACATTGAATTGAAAGTCTGCTAGTTTTCTGCTTCGCATCGCGAATTCTTTCTGTGTTGTAGCCTGTTTTAGGAAGAATAGCCACACTCGTTCTCCAGTCTGGCAACGGTGGTGGCCGCGTCTCCGCCACTGATCTCTATGACAATTGCTGGATCGCGTTTGACCAGCTCTGCCTATGGACCGGAATGCGGCCACGGTCGGCCATCTTTAGGACGAGTTATATCATCTCTAGCCATCATAGTAATATGGCGGACAACGCAATGGCGGCAGGCTGCCATAAAATAGCCGTAGATCTAGTACACTGTACCGTGGGTGACATTTCGTGCTTGATTGAAGTTGTTCGACGAAGCAGGTTCTTGAAACACGGCGTGAACGGTAGCCTCGTCTTTGAGGACCCGGCGAAAGTTCTACGAAAGCGCAGCACCGGGAGAAAGCAGCGCAGCTCGCATCGAAAGCAGACTACGTATCGGCGTCTGCTTTCGATGCTTCTTTCGATGCGACTTTTGGTGCGTGCTGTGCTGCTTTTCCCCGGTGCTGCGCGATTTCGTGAAAATTTCACCGGATCCTCAAAGACGGGCTACCGTTCACGCTGGGTTTTAAAAACATGTTTCGTCAAACAATTTCAATCAATCACGGAATATCACCCACGCTATTTTGATGGCAGCCTGCCACCACAACTGCCAAAACGCCGTCTGCCATGGATGGATGATGGTGGCTGCCAAGTGGCTTCAGCACCTGTATCTTGGCTAGAGGTGATATAACTCGACCTAAAGATGGCCGCCAGTGACCGCATTCGCGGAGCGGGCAAACGCGATCCAGCAATTGTCATTGAGATCAGTGGTCTCCTCCGTCAGTCGTCTGCGCGTCCCTAAAAAAGGAGAGCTGGTAGTCTCGTAAAAGCTTGGTCTGCTGGGCAAGTTGGTAAATGACATTCATATTAAAAATAGCACAAAAAATGAAAGTCGTTTACAACTCCCTGTAACGCCGAATTAGAGTGCAGCTCTTCAGGAGGAGGGGAAGGCACGGGGGGGGGGGGGGGGGGTGGAGGGTCACGTGACCTCGAGGGGTGGGGGCGGAGACAATTTTCTGCTAAATCTAGCGGAGAAAAATTTCCGCTAATTTTTCCCGCTAAATTTAGCGGAAAATTTTCCCCGCTAATTTAGCGGAAAATTTTCCTAGCTAAATCTAGCGGAAAACTTTCCCCGCTAAATTTAGCGGTGAAAATTTTCCGCTAGATTTAGCGGGGAAAATTTTCCGCTAGATTTAGCGGGGAAAACTTTCCGCTAGAATTAGCGGGGAAAATTTTTCGCTAGATTTAGCGGGGAAAATTTTCCGCTAGAATTAGCGGGAAAATTTTGCCGCTAAATTTAGCGGGGAAAATTTTCCGCTAGATTCAGTGGGAAAAATTTTCCGCTAGATTTAGCGGGAAAATTTTTCCGCTAAATTTAGCAGGAAAAATTTTCCGCTAAATTTAGCGGGGAAATTTACCCATCATGCACCGCGCGGTAATGCCGACGGCGACGGCGACGGCGACGCCGCGCCTCATTCACACAGCCGGCGTCTCGCCCCGTCCCGGCGAAAGCGCCGTGGGCGCCGTGCCGAAAACGGGACGGTGCGGGGACGGAGGAGTGTTCGAACCAGCGGCGGCGGAGCTGCCGGCGGTGGCTATAGGAATAGATGGATGCTGGCGGCTGTGCCCGCTTATATTCGGCGGTAGCTTGCGCCACCTAGCCTAAACATCTTTCTGAACCTTTCAAATTCCGCGTCGAACGTTTGTATCCCGTAAAACTGTATAACCGGTATAACCTATTATTTCGTGCGCAATTTCACACTTCCCTCGATCTCTACTACCAATCTTGTAATCCCGTATTTGTGGCTGCTTTCTGGCGGCGTCGATCACCAAATGTAGCGGACTATCGGCGTCGATGGGTGCAGCCAGAACTGTTTTGTTCCTTGGAGCTTGCGTTTGGGTCTCCGATAACGATCTTTCATGTTTCAAAACACTTTATTTGTCTCCGTGTTTCGAAACAAAAACGACAAGACCCACCGCGAGCACGTTTCACATCAATCACTCCTTACGCCGCATTTCGTACCCGATGATCGACGACCGTATTTTGTTTCTTCGGCTGTTCTTCCTTAAAATCGCATTTACGTCTATCGCAAAGGAACCGATGTGGTCTCACCATTTCGAGCAGCAGCTCAGCGGTAAATCCAAATCTCTGTACGCCCGTTGTTCAAGAGCCGTAAACATCACACAATGCGCCAGTCGTCTCGCTGGCCTCCCTCCTTCCCGAAGAGAGCTTTGTTGGCTTCGTCGTTAGGGCACAGTACGGTCAATTCCCCCTGCCGCGGCCGTGCCCATGGTCACCCAACTTTTGAGAATCCGCCAGATTTAGCGAAAGTTTCCTATTTTGTGATTGGCCGTCCGTCGATGGGGCGGGGCGCCGGCGCTCCCGTTCTCCCGCCGGTGCCGGGGACGTTGGACATCCTCGTTCGGCCCATTTCGGGTCCGGCGGCCCGATTTCGGTCGGAAACCGGTCCCAACACCCTCTCCCCCGGCGTAAAGGACGGCCGGCGTTTTCGCCGTGCCGGGAGAAAAAACGGCTGTGTGAATGAGGCCTTCTCATTCACACAGCCGGCGTCTCGCCCCGTCCCGGCGAAAGCGCCGTGGGCGCCGTGCCGAAAACGGGACGGTGCGGGGACGGAGGAGTGTTCGAACCAGCGGCGGCGGAACTGCCGGCGGTGGCTATGTGAATAGGTAAATGCTAGCGGCTGTGCCCCCTTATATTGGGCGGTAGCTTGCGCCACCTAGCTTAGAAACCTTTCTGCGCCTTTCAAATTCTGCGTCTAACTTTTGTATCCCGTAAGACTGCATAACCTATTAATTACGTGCGTAATTTCACGCTTCCCCCGATCTCTACTACCAATCTTGTAATCCCCTATTTGTGACTGCTTTGTGGCGGCGTCGACCACCAAATGTAGCGGACGATCGGCGTCGATGGGCACAGCCACAACTGTTTTGTTCCTTGGAACTTGCGTTCGGGTCGCCGATAACGATCTTGCATGTTTGAAAACATTTTATTTGTCTCCACGTTTCGAAACGAAAACGACAAGACCCACCGCGAGCACGTTTCACGTCAATCACTCCTTACGCCACATTTCGTCCCCGATGATCGACGACCGTATTTTCTTTCTTCGGCTGTTCTTCCTTAGAATTGCATTTACGTCTATCGCTATCGCAAAGGAACCGATGTGGTCTCACCATTTCGAGCAGCAGTTTAGCGGTAAATCCAAATCTCGGTATGCCCGTAGTTCAAGAGCCGTAAACATCTCACAACGCGCCCGTCGTCTCGCTGGCCTCGCTTTTTCCCGAAAAGAGCTTTGTTGGCTTCGTCGCTAGGGCACAGCATGGTCAATTCTCCCTCCCGCGGCTGTGCCCATGGTCACCCAACTTTTGAGAATCCGCCAGATTCAGCGAAAGTTTCCTATTTTGTGATTGGCCGTCTCTCGACGGGGCGAGGCGCCGGCGTTCCCGGCGCTTCCCGGTCTCCCGCCGGTGCCGGGGACGTTGAACATCCTCGTTCGGCCCATTTCGGGTCCGGCGGCCCGATTTCGGTCGGAAACCGGTCCCAACACCCTCTCCCCCGGCGAAAAAGCTGCCCGGCGCTTTCGCCGGGCCGGGAGAAAAAACGGCTGTGTGAATGAGGCCTGAGAGCTGCGCTCTAAAAGACGGGACAAAGAGACGGAGCTGCTTATTCGTCTTTTTGTCCCGTCTTTTTTTTTTGCGCAATTTGTAATATGAATGTTAATTACCAGCTTGCCCAGCCAACCAAGCTTTTACGAGACTACCAGCTCTCCTAGGAAATGTCATTATGTGAACATGAGAAGTGCTTGAGTCCAGTTGTTGACGGCTGTCCTTTTTCAGGTGTCCATGTTAGTGTGTAACCATTGTCAGTCATTTTTGAGGTTAACCAGCGCATTGTGCCGGCACGATTAATACCCCTGTTACACGGGCACACTTAACCGCGGTTAACTCAGCTTAACTGCTGTTTCGCGGCACCACAGATACCGCACTATTAGCGGCGAGAAGTTTTGGTGGCGCCCTCCTGTGGTTTCCCCTTGTGACGTCATTACCTTGCAAACAACAAGTGCGATGGTGTTTGTTATTAGCATGGTGGAAGCTTGAAATCATTGTGCTCTCAAAGGAACACTGCCAAAAATTAAAGTTATTTCATTCCTCTTATTTCCGTCGATGATAAATCCCCTTTCCGACGTCATAGTCAGCGTTCGGCCAATCGTGGAAGGCCGACCACAGCGACGCTTTCGGTCGCGCACGGGGCTAATACTCTCGGACAGCTATTCCATAACATATGAAGAGCGCGCGTGCACTGCTTCGATAGATGCTCAAAATGCTCAAGCGCACGTTCGCCCATAGCTTTGACTGCATAGCCGCAGAATGTTGTCGGCAAGTATTGTGCGCTGACTGTGGCTTAGCGTAACTGCAGTTAAGTTTGCCCGTGTAACAAGGGTATAAGTCGGCACAAGTTTAATTTGGGTAGTAGCATATGTTCTTGATTTGAAAGATTGTGTGTGTCTGCAATATGACTGTTGTCGGTGATCACATCGAACTACAACCGCATTTTTATACACATCAATAAGCAGCATAGGTGTGACATCATCACTTTTTTCGCATTTCATTCTTGCAGTTAAGTGTAGAACAACAAATTGTACCGCATAAGTGGCAGTATGATTTGTTTTTTCTTTCTGCATTGCGCTCTGTACATCTCAACTCATGGATGCTGTCACAGGATATTCTTCGACCTCTCGCTGCAGGAGGGGGCACTGGTGTCACACCCGTCGACCAATCGAGCCCGTCCCTCCAGCTTGGGGGGGGGGGGGGGGGGGGGCACTGGTTTTTTACAGGGCAATACGGTTGCCAACCCCGCACAACAGGGGCAGCACCCATGCATGGCTGGCCGGTGCTCTCAAAGCCACCAGCCGCCATTCCGAAAGCCACAGTGAACGAGCATGACGACTATGACATGCTGCCGGGTAAAGGTTTTAATTTATGGTTGCATTTGCTACGTACACATTAAGGTTAGTTGCTACTAGACAACACATTTTCCAATGTTTATTTATAAAAAAAAAAAAAAAAAAAAAAATCTACGATGCTTTTTGCCTTATTTATTATTTCGATTTTAGCATACCGTCTCGTCGGAACGCTAAAAACGGTGACAATGAGCCGCGTTTACATCAATGCGACTTGTGGTTTCTCTTTTGGGGGCACCACGTAGAAACGCTGTAGGTTCTTTGGGTCCGGATAATGACGTGTTTATTGACGAATGCGCCACACGTTTGCCTGTAGGCCAACAAGGTCCGAGTTAACGGCGCAGTTTCTTTTGACAGTAGGACCACTCTGAGTCCGCGCTGCCGCTATTGACTGTATCAAAGAAGGGGAGCGTCAGAACAAGGAAAGAAGGCTCCGTCAAGCAGAACCTTCTCCAGTGAGATTCGTTCCTTGGCCGTTGGTCTTTTCCGTCTTGCACAGCCTGCGGGTATGGATGCGCACGGGTGGTCGGATATAGGTTGGCTCCCCGTTGGGGCGGACGCGTCCCAGAATCAAGATCCCAAAGAGTGTGCCTCAGGGAGATCACTAGAGAAGGGCGAGGGAAAGCCCTCCACAAGAGAATATGGCCTCCCCTCGCATGCGGGACGTGCCCCAACATGGTAACGCCCACGACCTGCCTGAGCTAAGCCTAGATATGAATGCGGGGAACACGTGGTTCCCACAGACTTGAGCGCATCGAATTCAATTGTTCCTGAAACGAAGCTGACGCCCGAACAATTACATAGATGCGCATCGAGCCCTACGCAAAGATGGCGCGATGCTGTATCACAACTCTGTATATCTCAAAATTAAGGTGTCGTGCCATCATTTCGATTGCATATGCCCTGCGCGCTTGTATTGTTAGGTACTGTTAGGTAGGACGCCCTTGACCGCCTAACAACTGAAGGTGTCCTCGCAAGGGATTGCTTCACTATTGCAATATTTATTCTAACCGAAAGTTCTTCATGGGTCACAGCTGCAAGATATGACTTCTGACATTCTCAAGTACAAGTTTATTTCAAACAGATATGCACTGAACAACTCACTGAAAAGTCTCGAATCTGAACATGGAAAAACTTTGAGTACGTTGCAAAGGTTTGAAATCCTGCTACCCGTTTGCTCTGTGTGATGACAAAGATTGAATTCTTCTCAAGTAAAATGTTTCCACAAGAAAAAAAAAAAGCAAGTTGGTCTTGCTTATTTTGGAAGATTCACCAAAGAGCAACCACCAGCACAGTTTCAAACACTGTCGTAAGCTTAAACCTGAGTAGACAAAGACATTGCGACAATCCGTGGTGACCAACTAACTGACAAAACGGCGTTTTTTCAGTTCAAACTGGAAAGTGTCATCTGCACTGCATTTTGACAGGCATTGTGTAAGACAACGAACCGTATGACAAGCTCTAGCAGCCGGTGCATGGTTCCAGGTTCATCATTTATGGAGACAGTGCATAGCCACTGTTTCACCTGCTCACGCGGCCATATAGTGGCTCCTCACTGAGTCATCAACAGCAGAACTTCAACACCACAATGAGCACTGCACGCCAGGCGGTAGAGTGGGGGTTTGGCAAGACAGTCAGTTTGTTTTCTTTCTTGAACTTCAAAATAAAAACAAAAGTTAAAGTTTCAGAATGCGCCGCAAATGTACAGAGTGGCAACGATACTTGCGGACTGCCATGAATGCCTATGCGGCAATCAAGTTGGCATGTTCTTTTGGTTGCATGCGCCATCCCTGCAGGAGTACCTAGAGCCAGCCAGTAGAAAAGAAGAGTGTTTTAGATATATGATTTTTGCACAGAGGTCCTTCCATACATTGTGCATATTTTTCCTGAAGTGAAGTTGAACAGTTTATTTTTTGTTAATTAAACTTCTCAATAAGGTTTACCATAGCCTAATGCTGCTCTAGGAAAAGGCGCCGCTACTGAACGCGCCCTTCTACTTCCATTTACCTGATCCATCGCTCGCGAACTCTCTCTTCCATGGGATCCTCCCACACTCATTTTTGTTGTTTTAATTTGCCTCTTTCAAGAGCAAGTCGTTTTTCTTCAAGAGAACATTCACGAGATCTCACATTCTTCTCAAATTGAAGTCTTTTTTTAAGAAAAAAGTGCCAGATGTTTTGTACCTCCTTCTTTTTTAGGCCCGGAAAAAAAAATGATGGTAAAGTTATTTTGCTCGTCTACTGAATTGTCGATGTGAGTCATTATTTAGGATACATATAACTTGCCTCGCCTCCCCTGCTGGGAAGTGCCTGAATTGCAGCCATTCGTCGAATGTTCATCCGGCTGAGGAGCATTGTAGTCTGCATCCGCGCTTCAGCTGCTCGAGTTTGCTGCCGCCGGGGAGACGATTTGAGTTACCGGTGCCTCGGAGTTCTCTGCGTTGTGATCTATGTCCTAAAAAAACTTTAATCCCAGTGACGCAAGAAAATGCAACGTGATCACTAGAAGGAAAAAAAAATCAAAATGTTATTTGGCGATTTTACTGTTAACTCTGATACGGTTGTGAAATAAACTTGTCATCTTGTTTTGTGCCAACGCTAATGTCCATCTCGCAATCTGTCAAAAACAAATTCATCGAGTGCAAGTAGTGTATTAATTTTTCTAATGTATACAAAATAGTAGCAGGACACATTTATATATAGACACGTTTTGTACGTGGTTGTTCGATCTGCGAACTATCAATAGGAAAACCCAGCTTCACTGTCCTTTTGACATCAAACTGACGCATACAGCTCATGTACGTAACGTGTGTTTGGTCCTTGAGAGTGTGTCATTTGCGGGTTTTTTCCCTTTTACCCTTTCTTGTTCAGACCATATATAAATGGATTCTATGGCAATACAATTTCAGCTGTGTTTGATACTTCTTTTCTTCTTCCTATCGCCTTTCTGTCGTCAACGCAGTCTCGGGTAATTTTACAATTGTAGGAACTTGCAGCTAACGTAAAAAGTCAGAAATACTTTTCTCACAGAGTGAGCTATTGCAGCCATGCTAGTTTATTGCTGCAAGGCTCCTGAGCAAAATATGACACGGCAATACGTCAGATGCTTCGCTCCCTCAGAAAACGATTGGATCGCAAAACACTTCCGCGGGGTTAAATTGCGTTCCTTCATCTAGGTTTTTGAGAATCTCTACAAACTACTAATTTCCCTAGAGAAACTACTCACACGTGTACGTGTTGCCGGTGTCGGCAAGCATACCCGCCGTGTCGAGCAAGGTGTGCCGACGCGTCATCACTCGCAGAGGACGCGATGCTTCACTCTGTCCCAGCTCTAGGCTTTGGCCGGGCACAGGCCATTCTATGCTTTGTCACTCTACTGCGAGCTTGACCTTGTAAGCAAGCTCCAAGATCTCGCCAAGGAGCTGCTCTTTTTCTCTGCATCGTTCATCGGTGCCGGACCTGGAAGAGTAATCTTTCATGCTCGACTCCGTCTTCTTGCATCCCAACTGTAAGCAATACACACGCCCTATTTTTTATGACCTCAAAAAAGTAGAATGCAAGAAGAAAATTTTTACTTACTTTCCTTAGTTCGCGCGGTCGTCGTGCGCAAAATGCGCCAGTAGCAGATCCCGCTTGTCGCGAAGAGCTCGCGGTGTAAAACTCCTCTTGGTTGCACTCTGCAAGTTCGTAGAAATAAGTGCCCACAATGCGGGTTTCCTAGACGGATTCAAAGCGTGCACCTCTAGAAGCAAATTCATGTCGTCTTCGACTGTAAAACGTAAACGTGCGGGAGCTGCCATCGCCGGAGATCAGAGGTATGAGCCGACAATCTACATCGGTGGTATTGTGTGGCAGTCTTGTCTTGGCTGCATCTCGTGCCACGAATGCTCGGCCGATCGAGCCAAGAAAATCCACTCGTAGTAGCGACCGCGAGACGGCGTGACGGTGCCATGTCAACTGTTACCGCGTCTGTGTAGGCTTAGCAACGGCCGTAATCGGGAGACGATCTTAAAAATGGTGTGAACCTTGTGATTTGTGATTTGAGCGATACAAAGCGAAGCGAAGCGAACCATTCCCTGATGATGAACGTGGCTAATACTGCAGCAACTGTGACAAATTTTCTCAGAAGCGAGTGGCAAGGGCGCCGCCATATTTGCCAACGCAACCCGGCCTCAAGCCATCCGTGTGCCAAGCAAATAGAGGCTCTACGCTATTTCTCGAATTTTGCGTTAGGGGTGAACGCCAACCCAAAACCGAAAACGTAGTTTGGGTTTTTAGCTAGAGCCTATTTCTTAGTGCCCCTTAAGCTTTGGGGTCCCCTATTCTAAAACGCTCTATTGATCGAAATGTTAGCGTTCCGCTGCATTTTGAGATTAATGGAATTCGCAAACATTAAGCTCTAAAGTATTTTACTGTATCTTGCTTGCTGCTCGCTTTGTAATATTGCGACGAAGAAGAAGATGCGGCAAGACTATGCCGACGGTGGAAAAAGAGGACGATGCCAGCGGTGCACGCTCTGAAGGACTAACCACCATATCTGTATTTCTTATTCCCTTCACTGTATAGTAAATCATTTTCATTATCACTAACATTTTGGTGGAGGTGGACACCATCCCCCTACCTCTCCGCTACCCACACTGAACCTCCGGAGCCGCCAGCTTCCTCCTCCGGAAGCCGAGACCTCCATAGACAGAACATCTACTGATAGCCACCCACCCGACCGAGCACCTCCCCGACCGCCGGATATCACTACCGACACCTGCTCGCCTGTGGACAGTGAACCCCACAAGACCCTCCCCCGCAAGCTCACATGTCTCGTGATACCACATCTAGAGACGCCGGTCAAACCCCTCAAGCCCCTCCCTTGGTCTTCTCCAAACCCCGTGACCCAGGAAACTTCACTGGATCCGGTGAACAGGATGTTGAAGAATGGCTTCTGCTCTACGAGCGGATCAGCCAGCATAACAGATGGGATCCAACTATTATGCTTGCCAACGTTATCTTTTACCTCAAAGACACTGCCCGCACATGGTTTCTCACCCATGAGGAAACAATCACATCATGGGACATGTGCAAAGAGAAACTCCAGCATCTCTTTGGCGACCCCACTGGTCGCAAGCTGTCCGCTAAACGCAAGCTCGCTTCACGTGTGCAGTCACCTACAGAGTCGTACATGACGTACATACAGGACATCCTGTCCCTTTGTCAGAAAGCGAACCCCAACATTCCCGACTCGGAAAGGCTCCCCCACGTCCTGAAAGGTATCGCGGACGCCGCATTCCAGCTCCTCGTCTTCAAAGACTGCACTACAATGGAGGAAGTTGTCAAAGAGTGCTGACGCTTTGAAGAAGCAAAAAAACGACGAATCACCGCAAGTTTTGTGCGCCTCCCCAACACGACACCAACATCCACATGTGAAGACACCAGCCTTCAATCGGACCACATAGCAAAACTCATCCGCCGAGAACTTGAAGCCATGTTCCCAGTTAACTCTTTCACCCAGCCTACTGAACAGCAAGAACCGGTCCTCCCGGTCTCTGCCGTCCAAGCAGTCATAAGACAAGAAATAAACCGGCTTCATGTTCCAACATACCCACCTGGACGTCGGACTTCGTTTACACGGTCGGATTATGACTCCCCTCCTTTCAACACTTCACCAAACCGGCGTGACCCCGCAGCATGGAGGACCCCTGACAACAGACCTATATGTTTCCAATGCAACGCCGTTGGACACATTGCACGATACTGCCGCAACCAGTGGAACAACCGCCCACGCACATTCGCATCGATCAGTTATCGCTCCTAGTTTGGTCACCAGTTTTATGCACCTCTCCGCAGCAATCCTCAAGATGACGGACAGTTCACCACTCCTCCTAGATAGAACCGCTCGCCATCTCCACGTCGCCGTCAATCATTGTCCCCCACCCCCCGCCGCCCCATCTCCCCGGCCCATGTCCCCCGTCAATCGGAAAACTAAGCAATGCAGCTTCGAGAGGTGAAGCTGCTCAAGGATCATTGGCAACAAATCCTCTTCGACAACGTTCACTGACCCCTCATAATCAAATTTTTGTTACAATCGACAATGTTGGAACAACAGCCCTCGTCGATACTGGCGCTGCTATTTCCGTTATGAGGGAGGATCTGAGACGTCAGCTACGCAAGGTCTTAACTCCACCGGATTCCACGTCACTTCGGGGTGCGGACGGCTGTCTAATTCCTTCTCTTGGCATGTGCAGTGCACGTATTGCTCTGAAAAATAAGACCACGTCCGTCCTTTTTACCGTCATTCCGAATTGCCCTCATCCATTGATTCTTGGATGGGACTTCCTATCCGCCCACAACGCCCTTATTGATTGTGCAACGAGAGAAATTGAACTTAATGTTTCCGCTTCGAACGAACCCCAGGACCCCGTCATTTGCAAACTATGTTCTATGGAAACTTGCCGCATCCCACCATTAAAAGCAGTCCCCATCAAGGTGGCACCTGAAAGCCCTACAGCCGATGGCGACTACGTCGTGTCTCCAAACATGGACATTTTTTTTCACCAAGCAACTTAGTATTGCACATTCAATTGTTTCTATCGTTGATGATTCCACTTCCCTCTGGGTGATCAATCTCGGCCATAGCCCACAACTACTACCCAGAGGAACTTCTCTAGCCGTCACATCGCCGTTGTCTGAAAAAACACTATCGGTTGTTACCGACAACGACCGACCAACTCCAAATGCAAGTCCGCCGTTGACCTCTGATCTCGTTCAACTGGCCAACAGGATTGATTCTGCGTTAGACGGGACGCAAAAACAACAGCTACAGAGCCTTCTCACGAAATATCACGAAATCTTCGACTTGCCAGCCCATCCTCTTGGCCGATTATCCACCACCAAACACCGCATTGACACCGGGACGCACCCACCTTTACACCACAGACCTTATCGAGTTTCGGTAAGCGAACGTCTCATAATACAAACCGAGGTGGACAAAATGCTTTCGCAAGACATCATACAGCCCTCTTCTAGCCCATGGTCCTCTCCTGTGGTTTTGGTTAAAAAGAAAGATGGGTCCTGGCGTTTTTGCGTCGATTACCGTAGGCTGAACAAGATAACAAAGAAGGCTGTGTACCCATGCCTCGCATCCGATGGAC